>CM077507.1:26812472-27112472 GCA_039654745.1 Houttuynia cordata | reverse complement strand
TCTAAGATATACCTTGGACTATGGACTGCACTATACAAGGTATCCAGCAGTACTAGAGGGATACTGTGATGCAAATTGGATATCTGATACAAGAGACTCAAAATTCACAAGTGGATATGTCTTTACTCTTGGAGGTGCAGCAGTGTCTTGGAAATCTTCTAAACAAACGTGCATTGCAAGATCCACAATGGAATCAGAATTCATTGCACTTGATAAAGCAGGCGAAGAAGCAGAGTGGCTTCGTCATTTTTTAGAAGATATTCCAATGTGGGGGAAACCTGTGCCACCTATATGTATCTATTGTGATAGTCAATCTGCTATAGGAAGAGCACAAAGTAACTTGTATAATGGTAAGTCTCGACATATACGTCGGAGGCATAATACCATAAAACAATTGCTCTCTAGTGGAATAATTTCCATTGAGTATGTTCGGTCAAAAGAAAATATTGCGGATCCACTAACAAAGGGTTTGACCAAAGAACAAGTGAGCAATTCATCGAGGGGAATGGGCTTGAAGCCTATACATTAAGAATCACCATAATGGCAACCCAACCTAGTTGACTGGAGATCCCAAGATCTAGGTTCAAAAGGGACAACCGAATTGTGGGGGATTCAAGGGGAATCACTATGGAGATAAAATCTCGTTCCCATTCCTATGATGAGATAGTGATGCCTGCTGAATGAATCAGGATAAGCTTTGCTTTTAATGGTTCTCATAGCTTGACTTAGTTCGAGTGGGGTATTGCAGGATACTCCTAATGAGAATCACCTATATCAGTGTGAAGGGGCCACTTCTATGAGGATTTTAAGGCTAAATCTTCTAGAGCACTCATGAAAACCAGGTTTGTTCGGGGCCAAAATGAACAAAGTCATGAGAACCACAGTGTGTCTGAGAAGTGATTGTGTGACTTCTATTGTCTTGGTTTACACAAACGGCTGAACAGTTCAAGACATCACGTTCACTGATTAGCCAGTAAACCCGATAGTCTTCACAAGGGAAGGTTCAAAGCCAAAAGCTACCTCTCCCCCATGCATGATCTTCTCAATATTTGCTTTCACAAGTTTTCTGCATAGTTTTTGCATAATTATCCAGCCAATTCTCATTCATGTGGGGGATTGTTAGTAATGGGTGTTAGTGGTAACCCATAATTGGGTATTAAAGAGAGTGAACTAACCCATGTTTAAAACCCACTTACTATGAGATGAATGAGTGAATTGGGTGAAGGATGAATAGTCCCACATCCACACCAAGGATGGGTTGTGGATGGTATATAAGGCTCAAGATTGGCCTTATAAGTTAAGCCCAAGGGCCACCCCACTTTTGTGGGGGAGAGAGATGTTGGACCCATGCACCTAGGTGGGCTAACCCACACGCGCGCGCGCGCCGCCGCCGTCCGGCCGGCCGGCTCGGCTCGGCTCGGTTCGGTTCGGTTCGCACGCGCGGCCGGCCGGGTCGGGTCGGGTTGGGTTGGGTTGGGTTGGGTTGGGTTGGGTTGGGTCAACAAGAAAATATTATTTTGGGACAAATTTAATGGTTTGGTTTTCTATTCTTTTTGGTTCAACCAAAACGGGTCCGTTTTATTATGACCGTTAACGGACGGACGCGTCCGTTTAACGGGAAAGGGTTTCAACGGGCTTTAACGGGATTTCTATAAAAGCTTGAAAAACGGGTTTTTCTGTACGGAATTTTTCCTGCATCTTCTTCTTCCTCCTCTCTTCATTCTGTGATTGCATTGCACACTGTGGTTCGCTGCGCGTGCTGTTTGGAGTGCTCCTACAGCGCGTGGTTGATCGTCTTATCCTGGGAGGCAGACGCCCAAGAGTCCTAAGCACCGTAGGGAGGGCGAATTCTGTCTTAAGGACAAAGTGTTTCGCTTGATTCGATCATCAAATTCTTCTGATTACTTATTATCATCTTTGAAAAAGGTACACAGATCATCCTTAAGACAATAGCAGTAAGTAATTTTAATAACAATATTGTCCAGAGTATTTTGACACGGGAAGAGCAACAGCAAAAGGAGATGTTTACAGCTTTGGAGTGGTCTTGCTTGAGCTCCTTACGGGGAAAAGGCCAACAGATCTTGAAGAGGGAACAAAGCTTGTCACCTGGGTAGAAGCTCAATGACATGTTCTTAAGAAACGAAAATATAGGCCATGTTCTTCAAGACCATAGTTTCCTAGCATGTTGCACATTGTTCTAAATTTTCCAGAGACTCGGTGTGTCTTAGGAAGATAATTTTTGGATTTAACAACCTAAATTTACAAAAACATTTTACTCCCTCTGTACCATAGTAATAGTCCTATTTGTTGTTCAAACGGAATTGATTTTAGTTTCTTTTGAAAAACCAAATAGGACTATTAATATGGAACTGGGATTTTTTTTCTTTTGAAAGGTTGACATTAATTTTTTAATGGTGGATGTTTGGTGGGACAGGTGAGAGCAGTTGTTGAAGATAAGAGGGAGGAGTTTGCCATTGACAGTGATCTAGTATGCTTTCCCCTAGATGAAGCCAAGACTGTGTTCAATATTGCCATGAAGTGCCTGGAACCAGAATCCACAAGGAGACCAACAATGGCTGAGGTCCTTAAGATGAGTGAACTAATTAAGTCAGATCAATCTGCTTAAGGGTCCGAATGTATACAAAACTCACGAAAGACTATTGTAACTACGCAATGGTATGATTTAGCTTGTTAATGCAATTCTTTTCACATTCGTTCCTTACTTACATACTCCAATATAATATAGGTTCGACGTTTCATTTAAATCGTGAATCCTATTAGTTCAAATTTCAAAACATGGTAATCAATGGCAAGGATGGCTTGATGCTAACCAGTGAAGTGACCTCAAAACTTCCAATTTTGGAACTTAAAATCAGAAACTCGCATAGGAAATTAATCAACTTATGAAATGGAACTTAAAATTGTTTACTGAGAATCATCTACTAATGCTAATTAATGGAACTAAATAATAAATAAAGCAATATTTGAACCTAGTAGCTTTATTCTGATCCTCTGCTGTTGTCATGACACACAAGAATCTAACTCACATAATCTGGAATGGGAACTGCATCAGATTCAATGCATTGAATATCTTCCACGAGAAGTTCGTAATGCTGCTTAACCTCATCGACACTCTTACCTTCTAGCATGGAAGCCACATTCTCACAACGATCAGGTGTTTCATTATCGAATAATGCGAGGGCCCTCTCGAAGGCCTTGTTCTCCTTATACGTCCAATTCGGATTCTGCCCTGCCAACCCTCGTCTATCCATTATACCTGTCAACCCTTCATGCAATGTTTGAGAGAGATGAATAGTAGTTATGGCAGCAAAAAGAATGTCATGCAAGTTCAATTGAAATTTTCACACCTAGATTGATGTTTGACCGTTGTTGACGATCCCTCAATATCTCAAGAATCTGATGACTTCTTCACTTGTTGTTGCCACCTTTTTCTTTTTCACGTAAACAGAGATCAAGGGGAAGAAGAAGAAGGCACCAAGCGTGCTGTTTAACTAGCGTAAGGGGCTCTGGCCTTTCTGCAGATTGACCGACTGATAAAGCTTCTTTTACATTTAAAAGAAGAGATAAGGTAGGTTGCTATTATCAGATATTTCTGCACCATAATCCGCTGCTGATGAAGGTTGAATCTGTTCAGTAGGGATAAGCCTTCTGAGTTTTGAAGTTGCCATCTCTTATCACCGAACAAAGCCATGCACCTTTTGGCTTTCAAGCAAAGCTTAGCCACGTCATTAGGCTCGTAGACCACGTGTACGGAGATATCAAAGCCATGCAAATTGCCCATTGGCTCCCTGGACGCCCATTGTTCCTCTCGTACATCAGTACAATACGTACACTACTAATCTTACATAATTAGCCAAAAAATGAAAGAAGAAAGTCCCACCATCTCTCTGCCATCTTGCTAAAAAAACACAAGATAAAACCCAGCCAGTTCCAATGTACCACTTTTGCGTACAAAATCTAGTTTTAACCAAGTCCCATGCACATTTGCCAATCTTGAGCCAACCATGGCAGATTGACCTCCAAGCTGGTTCATTCCGTACAACTTCATTCAGGCAATTGTCAGTGCACCCAATCCCTAGTACACACTTCTGATCCCAATTCCCATGCCCACCATGGTGGGTCGCCTACTCCCAAGTGCCCTAATTTGAGGCGGTCGACCTAGGGTTTCCTTCCTGAATCATGCTACCAATTTTGGGCTTGGGCGGGATTTTCCTTAGTTTGAGGATAAACCAAACCATTTAGTGCCGACAGAAGTCTACTAAGCCCCAATTTAGAGTATCCCACTCCTAATTAAAGGCTTTAATACGAGTCGCGTTCGGAACTTGGCAAAATAGGAAAGAAACGGACTTTCGCTCGCTCGCGGCCGCGCAATCGCAAAGGAAGGGTTTTTGGCCTCTGCTCTTCGCCGGAGCCACCTTCTTCAGCGCCGGGGAAGAAGAAAGGTTGCGCCTTTTTGCCCCTTTTCGGTTGGGTATTGTGTTGGGGCGTGAGGGAGGAGGGGGGAAGAGGATGGCGAGCGGCGGCGGAGGAAGAGGGGGGAATGGGGCAGCGGCGCCACCGATTGGGGCAGCGGCGAAGAAGATTGCGCAGAGTTTGAAGGAGATTGTCAACTGCCCGGAGAACGAGATCTACGCGATGCTCAAGGAGTGTAATATGGACCCTAATGAGACTATCAGTAGGCTTCTCTCCCAAGGTTTGCTTCTCGTCCATCAACCCTTCTTTTTGGATGACCTTTTTTCTTTTAGTTCTTCTTGTATGTTGTTTTAGACTATTGACGTTGATTGTGGTGTTGGGATTTACTGGATTTGCTTTGGCAAATTGCATTTTGGATATTCGAATTTGGGTTTCTAACATGGTTTCTTTTGTCGTTTTGAGCTCAGGATGCTTTATGGTATTGGGTAGCGATGGTTCAATGTTCAGCTTCTTCTGTATATGCAGTTAGCTAGATGGACTTTTGCGAAAATTGGCCTTTTTTATGTTTTTTTTTTACAATTGATTTTTGGTGTGATCTATGGTATTTAGGCTAACTTTTCTTGTTTTAGGATCACAGTTTATATTGCCTAGTCTGTGGAGTGGTGTTTTTCCTGTTTGTTAGCTGAATGTTCGAGACAATTTGTACCATCCCTGCGTCTCTAATTAAGCAGGATAGCACTTCTGGTGCTATCTGTTCTAGTTCGCAAATTCTTGCCTGCTCTATTGGGTGTATAGACAACAGTGTAGTGCACTTCTTTAGTTGTTGTGGTGATTACTGTTGCTGTGATCGTTGAGTTCTGCTTCATGTTCTCTGGGTTCCCACAGAAAAGAAAGGATACGAAGAGTTTTAATGTTAGATGCCTCTGAAAATGCAGAAAGCATCCCTTTTGTGGGGGTGGGGAGGTAGGGGGCATTCACAGGTTTTGGGCTGTGTTTTTCGTATTAATGAACTTAAGTCTGGCTTCGATGCTGAAAGAGGTCTATGGTAGATGTGATGGTTGTCCATTTTCACAAGGGACTGCTCCAGCCACTTGGAGTTCGCTACATGGTCTGTTCATTGAGCCCATTTTAGCCAGTTTGTCCATTGAAGACACGTTTTCATGATTTGTGTCCCTCCTATCTCATTGTCTCTCTTTTTCCTTGTTGAAATGGCCGAGTTAGTTATTAGGACTCCAATGGGTAGCCTGGAAAACTGGTAAGCAATGCCTTTTCCAGGAGGCAGAAGAATGATGCTTAACTTGTACCGTTTTTTATCAATTTCTTCTCCCGTATTATGTATTTAACATCAAGAACAATCTCGGTGGATTTATTTGTAACTGGAATTGGATTAGATATATCCTTGTCCTGTGGTCATCTTCATCTCCCGTACTTTTTTTAATTCTTTAGCTTTGGATTGAGCTCTTTTCTCGGTTGGTGTTTTTTTAGTTCAAGAACAATCTATGTGGTGGTTTGAGTGATCTAGATTTCATTAATTTTATAGCTGAAATTGGATTGGCCGTCATGGTGGTTCTCTGATCTCTGGTTCTTTCACTTCCATTCTTTTATGT
This sequence comes from Houttuynia cordata, assembly GCA_039654745.1. NCBI lineage: Eukaryota > Viridiplantae > Streptophyta > Magnoliopsida > Piperales > Saururaceae > Houttuynia > Houttuynia cordata. The sequence continues at coordinate 27,106,431 of CM077507.1, read as the reverse complement.
ACCTGATCCTTGATTAAGTATTTTTTCATCATGTAGACACTTTTCATGAAGTGAAGAGCAAACGAGAAAAGAAAAAAGATGTGAGTTTACAGTTGAAGATCCTAAATTATTTTTCTTGAATTTTAAACCACTAAAGTGGAAATATGATAACTAGTTCAGCGTTTGTAGTCTTATTGCAATTTTTTTGGTTATCTGTATATTAGTTTCCAAGTAAGGAGAGCTCTGATTCAAAGTCTCGAGGGGCTAGTAGCTCTTTAAGTCGTGGAGGTAAGAGTGTGGCAGACCGTAGTTTTGGGCGTAGTGGCTCCAGTCAGCTCAGTTATAACTGTGGTATGTGGAGAGTTATAGAAGTCCTTTTTCATCTGTTCGAGCCTACACTGAATTCTTACATTGAGATGCTTTTACTTTACTTCTATATTTGCCAGACACAGGAGTCATACGCCCCAAATCTGCAATCAAGAAAGAAAATGAAGCTGCCTTTCCAAGTTTCACAAGTTCTGCATCTAGTGGATCTGGGAACAATAGTAACCACAGTGCTCTATCTGTTAGGTTCGTTAACATGTAGGAACGCATATGTTTGTTGAGATATTACATTGCTTGAGAATGCAACTTTCAGTTATATTGATGTTCCTGATTCACTCCATCTTAGATACTGGGACTTGCTCTGTGTGTTTTAGCCATCTCCACATTTGAATGCGTGCATCTTCAAGTTAATTTGATTTTTGTTTTGCTGCTGCATTTGAATGTAATTGCAGAAGGAAGTTAGGAGCATTGTAGTTCAAATATTCAAAGATAGTATTTTATCTTTTACAGTCTTTTATCAATTTATGATTCCAAATATGTTGAGTATTGGTGATGCCTCTTTATCCAATGGATACGCTAACCTAATTAGAAATGGTCAAATGCCCTTTGTCTGAATAGGTTATAATTTTAGACCATCTTATCTCTTTTTAGCTTTTATTAGAGAGTTTAAATTGGTCAATAACATCTGTTATAATTTCTTTTTATCCTCTGTAAACTGTTGATCGCTTATGTTCAACCTTGGTGATATGGGGTGGTTATGTCTAATTTAGTGATCTTTTTCTGCAACACTAATGTAATAGGTTATGTGCAGTTTGAATGCTTTTTCCTCTCAATTTAGAAAAATAAACAGTGGGCCTTTGTTGAAACTCGTTTTTGTTTCGATATCCCTTAGAACAGTTTATTTATTCTATGCTGCTTTCCAAAATCATGGGCTTCTTTTTATCCTAAAGTAGTTTGATCCGGTTTTTGGACAAGAAAACTAAATAAATATGTTAGCTTGTTTGATACTGTCAATAAAAATAGAGTACTGGGTAGATTCTTGTTTACATGGTTCACCTTATGAATTAAGAGTTTTAATTCTATTATATTTTTGGTATTTTAATTGTTTCTGGTAATGACTTAGCTGTTTTGTAATCTGCTACAGTAATTCAATTGCCACCGAAGGCACTGGACAGAGGAGTGGCATGAATTCTGGTCCATCAGCTCCTTCTCAGTCATCAGGTTATCAATCTGCTTGGGCTGGCTTACCCCCCGGTCAACTATCAATGGCTGATATTGTTAAAAGGGGTAGTAGGCCTCAAAGACCTCCCAGCATGCCAAGTTCAAACATGACGCAGCAAAATGTTATGCAGTCTCCAGTTTTTCCTTCTCTGCCATCCACATCTCATCCTAATCTGACATCATCTCAAGCTCCTGTTCCTGAAGTTGCGGACTTAAACAATGAATCAGGAGGTTTGCATGCTGGGACTGTTACAGGTTCTGGTTCTTCCTCTTTCCTGCATGAAAAGACTAATATTCATTTGAATTCGGAATCAGGTGAGATACAGATGTTGGAGGAAAATAAAGCTGTTGAACATCAAATGCCCGTGTCAACTTTGGAAAGCCATTCAGAAGCAGATGATTTGGACAATGTGTCTCATTATGAAGATAGCTCATATAATGACAGGTCTGACTACCTACAGAAGGGTTTCGAGCATCAGGAAGGTAACAGTTTGTTTTAAAAATTCTGGAATGCACATGTTCTTTTGTGTGGCTTTAAGTTGCGAATCACAACATAACAAATTATGTGATTAACCTGATTTTCTACAGTTATTGGAGGAAATGAGCATCTACCCGTCTCTGACTATTCATTGTCTTCTCAAGTTGAGGATGTCAATGTAGCAGTATCATCAGCGGCATCAGGCTTGCAGCAACTAAGTTTACAGAAGGAAGATGTGGTTCCACCAAATGCAGAAGGAAACCCTGCTGTAATAATGCCCGATCACTTTCAAGTATCTTCTGCAGACTGTGCTCATCTGAGCTTTGGCAGTTTTGGATCTGGTGTGAATGCTTCATATACCGAACCTTTTGCAAACAAAAACCTGAAAAACAGCCTTGAAGTTTCTGTTGTACCTGTCAATAATGCTTCCTCTATGGAACGCACCGATGTTAGGTATTGTTTGTGTGGCCGCTCTAAATATTGTTAGCTGTATTATATTGTGAAGTTTTTTGCATTGTTTGGATGTGCTAATTTTTGTTATTTTCCTAGAACAGAAAGAGTGAATACTATGGAAATGATCAGCTTAGGTCTGCTTCTAATGAGAATGTGGATGCCCCTTCATCTTCCCAACCCGAGGTTGTACAACATGACCCTGCTGCTGAAAATGTTCATGGGCAACAATATACTTTTCCTACTTCTGTTGCAGGCTTTGGTTTTGAAAATGCTGTCCAAGCAACTACTGTAGGAATCTCCTCTGTCCAATTGAATTCTCAGATGCATAATCTTGCTCATCTATCAAGTGTACTGGTAATGAATTCTTTTCATGTTCACTACAGTCACTACTCTTCTGTGTGTGTTGTGTGTTCATGCATTCTCTCATGTAGGGGTGGATTGCCAAATGATAGACATATATCTTTTATCTTCAAATAGTTGGAATGATCATCAGCACATTATTTTCTGATGCAGTTTAAGCAGACTAGGGAGTGTATAAGTGGAAAATTATTGGATAGCTTTAGGTCAGATGGGTTCCAAATGAGTCAGTTTATAGATGATGGAAATAATATATTTGTATGCACGTCCATCGAAATTTTTGGATTTTTTATGTTTGAGTCGTATCTCAAGATACAATGTTTTACCTTTTTAAGCTGGAAAGATTAACCTGGCCACGTTGCTTACTCTAAGCTACTATTAAGTAGTGATCTTAGTTGATCAATGTTGTTATGGTGCTAATTTCTTGGAAACCAATGTATGGATCTAGGAACTCGTAGTACCTTTAACAAACTTCAAGCCTTCAGTTATTGTACCAAATGGACTTTTGGGCATGCAAATGTTTTTTCTATTTATGATCAATTATTTATATATATGACTTAGGTGTTTGGAACTTGCCTTTCGTTTTGTTTGTATTGAACTGCATCAGTAGTTTCTCTCTCTCTCTCTCTCTCTCTCTCTCTCTCGCGCGCGCGCGTAGGGGTCTGCATCAATATCATGCTATGTAATTACCTAAGTGGGGCGTCTCATTAAACACTCTGCATACAGTCTGAATTGTGTGTTGTTGAGCATGCTACTAATGATTGAATTTCTCAGTAGTTTTTTTCATTGTTATGCAGTTTATTCGATTTCAAATATTTTAGGAAAGTCTTATATTTGGAATAAACTATTGCATATAATTTATTTCTCTTTTGATTAATTAATGCTCATCGGTGCAATAAATGGCAATACCTAATGACATTTTTCATGCTTACATTTTGGTCACAGCAACCGTATACAAGTTCTCTACCTAGTGCATTGTTGGCATCGACAGTTCAGCCTGTGAGAGAGGCAGACATATCCTACTCTCCATTTGCCGTGACTCAATCAATGCCGACAAAGTACAGCAGCGGCATGTCCTCAATAAGTGGTTCCACATTGTCGGTGCCAGAGGTGTGCAGCTCAGCGATTTGCTTGTGACTAGCCCTTTGATTTTTTCTAAATTTTTTGGAAGGTAAACATAGGAAAACATGCAAATTTGATGTTCTAATCTTTTAATGAACACTTGCAGGGTGCGAAGCCTAGCGTCTTGTCGGCATATCAGTTGTCCGCACAAACCTTGCCTACCACCAGTATTACACAAGGCCCAGTCATGCCTCAGCATTTACCTGTTCACCAATATTCCCCATCAAGTCTTCCATTGGGTTTCACTAACATGATTGGCTATCCGTTTCTCCCGCAGACCTACCCATACCTACCATATGCTGCAGGGAGTAGCGCCTTTCATCAATCTCCAGCTGCAGTACCGAGTGCTGCTGCTGGCTTAAAGTACTCTGTCCCACAGTATAAAAATAGTATTTCTGGGACTAGCTTGCCACAAGGAGATGCTATAGCTTCTGGTTATGGAGGAAGTTTTGGAAATGCCCCAAGTGTTCCGGGTAATTTTAATCTGAATGCTTCTCCTAATACTGTGAGTACAACACTTGGCTATGATGATGTGCTGAGCTCTCAATTCAAGGACAACAATCACTATGTGCCTCTCCAGCAACAGGTGATCATCGTGTGCTTGACAGAACTTTTGTTTTTAATTATAGTGACATAATCAAACTTGTAAACATGTTATTTCTCTACTGTAGAACGAAGGATCAAACACGTGGGTTCATGGGCCTAATTCGAGAACAATGTCAACTTTTCCTGCTAGCACGTACTATAGTTTTCAGAATCAAAACCAGTCTGGCGGATTTCGACAAGGACAGCAGCCCTCACCATATGGTGCTCTGGGGTACCCAAATTTCTATCATTCTCAGGCTGGTGTTGTCTCACAGGAGCAACAGCCTCCTAGTGATGGGACCCTGGGAACTTCACAACGCCCAACATCACAGCAATCTCACCAGATTTGGCAGCACAGCTACTGATTTACATTTCATCATCTCATGGTTTTTCAGGGTGGTGTTGTAGGAATTTGGCCTATTATTAGTATTCCAGTTCGATCAAGGTTTTCTAGATGTCTATTTATTCGGAGCTGATGAACTGTACATACTAAAGAGATACCTCTGCTGCTGCCCTGTGCCTTGAGGACTTATCCTAAGGTATCGGTGTTGTCTTGACATAGGAACACGCACGTCTAATTTATGTTAGTCGTACTGTGTGTATCAGCGAGTATAGTTACCTGTTTAATCCATGGTTCTGGCTTCAGTTGTTTTTATTTTGTATTCTTGCTTTCACTTGTAACCAATGACTAACCGGTGCATGTCTGGGCAATAATTTGGCACAAGAATTGTCCGGCAGAATGACATTGTTTATATACTTAAATGGTATCATAAATATCTGTTAGCAAGGACGAATAACATGGAGTGAAGTCTGTTGGAAGGTAGGAATAAAATCATTGCAAAATTAGGAGGTTGGCCACCTTCTTTTTGTCATACTATTCTTTTGTGTTTTGGTTTCACTACTTTAATCAGTAAGAGTGTCCTACTTAATGGCATGCACGCACCTCTTTCAGCATTTATTGGGAGGAAGCGTCAGATCCGTTTTCAGTGGGTTTTTTGAGCTTAGGTTGCAGGTGATTCTTGCAACCTACGCCAAAATGGCTGGGGCAGAAATAGGTGTGGCTTCCGAATCGAAGATATATGACCATCCAGATAATAAGCCTATTACCAATGTAAATTACAAAGGTCATCTTGATGATCGAGCTTTGTTAGTTCCAGCTTTGGCTACTGTGTTACCCATCAACCTGCCAAAGAAGGCGGAGGGGGCGCCAATCCGGCGGCCTCGTGGCCGACCTGCTGGATCCAAGAACAAGCCAAAGCCTCCCATCATCATTACTCGTGACAGTGCAAACGCGTTGCGAGCCCATGCCATGGAGGTCAGCTCTGGCTGTGACGTTGGAGAGAGCATAGCTAACTTTGCCAGAGTAAAACAACGAGGGGTTTGCATCTTAAGTGGTTCAGGGTGTGTAATGAATGTTACCTTGCGCCAACCAGCAGCATCCGGTGCCATTCTGGCCCTTCGAGGACGATTTGAAATACTCTCACTATTTGGCTCTTTCTTCCCTCCGCCAGCCCCGCCAGGAGTTGCAGGTCTCACAGTTTACTTGGCTGGGGCACAAGGCCAGGTTGTGGGTGGCAGTGTGGTTGGAGCTCTCATTGCATCAGGTCCTGTGGTGGTCATGGCTGTATCTTTTGCTAATGCGACATTTGATCGTCTTCCTATGGTTGACAAAGAGGTTGCACATAATCAACATCACCATAATTGGCGCATTGAGATGGCCAACTTGTATGGTGTGACATCCAGTGTCGCCGCCAATGAATGTGTGCCTTCGGAGCTGTACCCTTGGATGCCACGCTGTCAACTAACAAAGTGAGTGTTGATCCCATTTGCTCTCTTAGGAAGGATAGAGCAGGGTCAACATTTTATTCCATATTTCAGACTTGTTCGATCTAATTGAAAAGCTCGTACACTGATTTCTTAGTAGTTCTAGGCTCCCTGCTTGAAGATTGTAATAGTTCCCAGGTTTCCCACTGAAGAATGTTGAAAGATGGCATTTTCTTGATGAAGCTTAAAACCATATGCTGAATAAGCACGAGCGCAAACCTTATTTGAAATTTGAAATAAGGGTTCTGATCATTGTTGGTTTGCCAATGATTCTTGCAACCTCCATATGACAATAACTATTATTGATATACAATATTACATTCCTGATTGGAGTATCAGCAGATTAAACCAAGAATGGTAATCAATCCAGATTATATGATGTTACCAGTAATAAATGAACGATATTCTAATTAGAATGGTAACATCATATAATTAGAAAACAAACAAGAAACAAATGAAAGAGATGTAGATAACAGAACGCGGACAAAGATATAACTACGTAAGTCCGACCTCAGCATGAAGTTTCTGCTCGTTAACAGAACATGAAAGTATGAAAATTTTCAGGCTGACTAGGGGTGAAAATGTTGAAAATTGTTTGGATACTGATTGAGCTGATATGAACCGCTGTCGGAGAGATGAAAATTTTCACCTATCAAGGTTGAGTGCATTTGGAAATTGAAAAGAGTGATAGTGATAACCGATAAAAATCAGCCTGAAAATTTTCTCCTTGTCACCTCCCACTGCCCTCTCGTCATCACCGGCACCGAGAGCCGGATTCTCTCGACTGGGGCTACGGTTGTGTCTACACGGTGGTGGTGGTGGTGGTGATTTGCACCTTCTCCACCGCCGTTGGTGCCAATGGCTCCGGTGGCCAGCTGCCGGCTAGTCCTCATCGCATCGACCAACGACCCGGCCGACCTCCGCCTCGCAGAGATCCCAGCTCTCTTGGAACCCCCTGACGGCAACCTGCTTGCCACCATCTCTACTCCGCAAATCACACTTGATTTTTTTTCAGATTCTCGAATACAAGTCACCAATCAGGAGTCAGACAGTACGAATAATTTTAGGTTCCCAAACGGATTTTTCACAATCAGGAAAAATCACTTACAAATCATCTTAATTATTTTTAGGCTGTCATTTTTTTTCTAAGTTCCGTAAGAGTATCCAAACACACCCAATGTATATTCATTCGTCAATTCAACAAAAAAAAAAGATAAATTCAACAAAAAATGGTGCTATTACTGCATGTTCATATATTACGAGATTTGGACACTGACATAAATTACATAAGTTTAAAAAATTATGAATTCCACAAAAATCATTTATATAAACAAGATCATTTATATTTCTTTCATCAATTCCACAAAAATGGTGCCTGCTAGCACTGTACATACTTATTTTACGTATGTGCATACTTTTTGGAAGTCGAAATCAAGGTTCCCCAAATGGTTCCTCTTCCCCTAGTCTTGACATCCACTTTTCAGCTCCCCGTTCACTTCCAACAGCTTCGTGGACACATTTGTTGTAAATGTCATGGGAAAAATTATGTCTCCTTCGCATAAATATTTATAAAGACGAGGATTTCAACCACATTGTTCAGATCTGGTATGATAAAACTATCCTTTTCTCTGCTTATGGCATTGCAATAGATGGTCTGTTACTTCACCCCAAGCTGCAATGTAATTAACATTGTTCATAACTACTTAATTTTATTATATTCTTCTACTAAAAGCATAAAAAAAACTAACCTGGTAAACGTGCAAAATCTGGCTCTACTCCATTGCCATTGATGTCCATGTGTTTTGGTGTGACATATTTACCAACAGTGACAACCACACCAGATCCGTCATGAAGTTCAAAGACAGACTGGATCAATCCCTGAGAAATATACAACTAGATGGTAGCAAACATTACATCGAATTTAACTATATTAGTAATTCATTTAAAAAATATAAGCCACCTGTACCTTTCCAAATGTTCGTTCACCAACAAGAACTGCTTTACAGTTATCGTGAAGAGCAGTGGCAACCTGAAAAGGCAATTTAGAATAAACATATTCTATCGAAAATACTGGAATTAGCCGAAGAAAAAAAACAGTATGTTACTCACAATCTCACTAGCGCTTGCTGTCCTATTATTCACAAGAACCTGCAGTTACAGCCTTAGCATAAAATCTCAAAATTATACATAACTTTCATCAGTAAATTACTAAAGAAGCAAACATTCCCAGAAGACCAAATGTGTTCAGATTTGATGCATCAATTTCCTAGCTACCAATTGGGAAATTAGTATGTGGCACCCTCAAAATTGAGGCCATAAAGATATCAGCTCCCTGGTCTCAGTACCTCTAATTAAAAGTTAACACTTCCTGTAGAAGTAAACTCTTATTTTGTCCAAAATTAGACATGAACTTAAGCTTCATTTGCTCTTCAAATTTTCATCACACTTGTCATTTGTAGGTTTATATAGTGATATGGATATGGTCTCTAAAAAATAGCATAGTAAATATTGGGTTGTGGATGATAATTTAAAATACGATCTGCAAGAAAATGTAATCTCAAAACAGAGAAAACTGTACTTCCGCCTAAGCACAAGAGATCATACAGTTAGTACAAACTAAAGATAATACAAAGACCCATCATCTACAGGTCCATGCTAAAGACAAATACAAAGCTCCTCCATGTTCTTTTGAGAAGATACATGGCAAATAATTTTTCGGATCACTATGCACCTTCTAATCTATTGCGCGAGTGGAGTTCTGGAGCATAATTAAAGTATATTGCCCATGGTCTTGTTACTTATAAAGGACATGACAACATGAAAAAAAGATAAGTTTAAACAGAAGAATACATCGAATATCACATCCAAAGGTTACAAAATACATACGACAACAGGGGCTGTTATGAGAGGCACAGAGTCAGCAACAATTGTATTTTGGTACTGAAGATCTCTTCCAACCGTATATATCACCTATATTACAGCAAGAAAATAGCTTAGGTTTCTACATGATGCTTTAAGAACATTAATGCTTTTCAAATTTTAGAAGACCCTAAAATACTGCAAAATATTTTTGCAAATATATCCAAAGGAACTGTATTTACTAAAATCTCTGTGACACAGAATAAGAAAATCACTTACTGTCTCCCCTTCATCTAAAAAGAGCTTAGCAACCTCAATTCCAGCCTGAAATAAGTCAAAGGCATTAAAAGGAACCCACTAGAATGATCAACCATTACAAATAAAACTTGAACATAGTTGTAGAAAGCAACACACACAGACCTGTACTAGTCCACCAAGATTGTCTCTAAGATCCAAAATAAAAGAGGAGGCACCAGAGGCTTGAAGTCGCTTCATCGCTAAAGTAATAAATTAATCCGTTAAGGATATATAGAGGAAATGTTCTTAAACCCAAACAAAATTCCTGCTCATATCTAAGAAGGGAAGCGACCACGAGATTCAATGTGCAAAGAGAATGAAAGGAAACTTCAAACATGGTGCATCTTTCCACTTGTGTTCCTCAAAACACATTACTGTGCAAAAATGTCATACCAATAACCAGATCTTTTCTGGCTAGTGCATTGAACTCTTTCAGACGTATGTAACCAACTGAAGTGCTTCCATCCTCTGCCTGCTCCATTCTATAATAAACCGGGGTTCGTGCAATTACTTGCCTCTGAACTTTAAGGGATTGAACAGGTCCACAATTCCCATGTTTTACCTGAAACATTTATGAATTTTCGGCCAATAAAAAAAAACTAGAACTTAAAAGTCATATCAGGAACTTAATGTGAAAGATGTTAATCTATACTTCAGAAACTACCTCGAGTGCTACAAACGTCTCTTTAGGTCCTTGTAACAGAGAGGAGACTTCAAAAGCTGATTTTCCTTTGACATCTACTCCATTGACTGACAAGATCTCATCCCCCTTAACGACCAAAGTGAAAAATATACTTCATCTACCCAACAATTAAGCATACCATGGTGATTATAGCAAATCACATGACACTAAAGTAGTGTCGGTCCACCGAAAGTTGAAAACAATGAAAATGTGAAAAAAAAAACATTGGCAAACGTACAAAGAAGGATATGAAAATCAAACACCTAGAACTAAGGACTAAAAAGAACAAAGTTTTCAGCATCGATGAACAGTCTAATGACCTTAAGGTATCAATACCTGTCTTACACCAGCAGTATGGGCAGGACCATCCAAAACTATCCCTAAGACCTTCACTTTCATGGAACCATCTTCACTAGGCAATTCCCTGAGATTTATTCCAACGCCAGTCACATCATATTTAGCCATCTTAGCGAACTTCCGTCCACGAAATGAACATATGACATGAAACAAGTAAACTGTAATTCTTGTAAGAAGGTGAAAGAGATCAAGAATGCATGCGGCTGTGTGGCACGATTCAAGAGAGAGAGAGAGAGAATTGCATTTCAAATTGGAATTAGAACTCATCGGTTACCTCAGCAGGAGAAAGAAAACGTGTGTAGGGATCCTCCAAGCTAGCCAGCATCCTACGTATAACATCATGAGCCTTTGACCTTGTTTTAATGGCTCTACTGGGTATCCCTTCCCTCATTTGCTGAAACAAGAATCACACATGGCATGTATTAGCTGGAATTAGCTAAGGTGCTAGGTTTCATCAAACTAAATTCAGCTAGCAGAAGCTTCAGCTAAAAATCAAATCTTTTGATCCAAACAAGGAAGAAAGGGAATTGGGTGCTGGAATCCTGACCTGCCATTTATCAGGGGACCAGCGACTGCGGCCAGAATCAAGGAAGCTGTCATTAACAACTTGCCAAGCTTCTTGGACGATATCTTGATCGGTAAAGGATTCAGAAGGAGCATCAGCCTCAACTACCGACTGGTCTCGGCAGTAGGCAGGGGAAGCAGAGGACTCAAGTGGGGGAGAGACTGCTGCGACTGGACAAGTGTGGAGAGTGAGGGAGAGGGAGCCGGCTAAGGCATGGAGCACGACTCTCTGAACCCACTTCGGCCGGGGAGGCGGAGTATGGGAGGAGGAGGAGAGGATCAGGGCAGGTAGGCGGCGCTGGCGGTGGGGGGACGAGGTGGGTCGTGCCGGCGGGGAATTGCAGAGAGACATTCCCATCGTTTTGGCTCGGGAGGAGGATGAGGACTCTCTCTTCCACAATCTGGGATATTCGATGCTCTATTTTTTTTCCTTTGACTACCCCATCATATCATTTTTTTACACCCACTATTATCCATTAATAATAATGTTAATCCGTCTCATGGCTGACCAGTCATGGATCGAGGGCTCTGCCGATGACCATCGGCAACCATTTTTGGCTCTTCACTTCTCGATTATTTTTAGGGCCTGTTCCAAATTTGGTCACCAAAATCATGTTATCACCACTTAGATTTTGCTGCATCAACACAATAGAGAGAAAGAAGAAACGGCTGAATGGAAAGATAAATTATAACTTTATCTAAGATTCCTAGGTCTCCTTCCACTTGTCCTTTGGTTCTCTTTTTGATCACATAATTTGGTTAAGAAAATATTTTCTCTATTTTTAGTGTTCAAATTTTATTTATTACACACCCAAATGGACACTGATCCGTATATATGCGCAAGCAAAAGGGGTTTAGGGTAGAAAGACTTCTTAAGGAATCACCTCTAATAGATGGGGTAGAGAGAATAAATTTATTGGGGTGGGGATGCCTTAGCGAGGTTTAAAAATACGCACACTAATGAGTTGTTTGGTTCGTGATTAATCCAAAATATCTGCAGTGAAAAAATTATTTTCATTATTCATTTCCGAATTTTTCGCTAAAACATCCACAGTATATGTTTTGCTTTTTATCACGCCCCAAATGGCAAATAAATAATCAAGTGTGTGGTGCCATTGTCAAAAGAAAGCCATGCTAGATTTTATGCTAGTACTCCTATTACTTTATACAATTAAAACTAATATACTCCTATAAGCTACATCTCCTTTTTCTTTTCTTTTTGTATTAACCATTTTTGTTACTGAAGCATCTATTTTAGGACCGATGGACTGTATACTCTATAAGAGAATGGAAAAAATAGTGATTTTCCCCGTCCCAAAATAATAGCTTTATTAGGAAAGTAGTGATTTTTATTGAATGGTGGACCACATCTAACGGAACGGAACGGAAGAAGCCTCAAGTGTGGGACCTGAGACCTAACCAAAAACTCTTTGAAGTACCCAACTATTCAAATCCAGCCAAATGAAGCTATTCATATCATCCTTCATCGAATCCTTGCTCTGCTACGCATGAAATCAGTGGCCATAGCTGGAGTTCTGTCGAAGGGTTGGAACCTAACACGGAAAAAGCTTTCGCTGGACCTCTCTTATCTTGACTTCTCTGAGAAGTTTTGTTCAGGAAAAACCCCGGAGGAGATTCTGGGCTCCATCAACTTGTGTCTCCGTCTTCATGGAGGCAACAAGAGCAGAAAGTTCTCTCTTTTTTTGCTTCCATCAGTCGATGATGTTGAGAAATGGGTCCAGCTTGCTGTGGATAAACAAGTTGAAGAGCTTGAGCTTGAGGCTTTTGTTGATGGAATAGATATAGATGAAATGGAGCTATTCAATTTGCCTACTTGTATTTGTAATTGCCATTCACTGACCAATGTCAAATTAACTGGTTTTGATGTCAGCCTCCCCTCGGATTGCACGGGGTTCAGCTCCCTCGCAGAGCTTTGCCTCTGTCAAGTGTACCTGACTGATGAAATGCTTGGCACAATAATTGAAAACTGCCCCTCTCTTGAAAAATTAACCTTACGGGGGATCGATATCCTACAAGACTTCGAAATTTCTTCTCCAAATCTACTTTATCTCGCAATATTGAATTGTTTTATGGGGATTGGTATTGAAATTGATGCTCCGCATATCAGATCATTTCATTTTAATGGTAACTTCGATGACTTTTCATGCAAGAACTTATCTTGCTTGATGGATGCCATTGTTCGTCAACCAGATTCTGCTGATGGGGAGTTAGTGAAGTGGGGTAGTTCGGGTGATGGTCCTCCCCAGGACAACATGTAGCTGCTCTAAGCCTCTAACTGTGTATACCATCTGGCTTGGTGGCATGGAATGTCGTATCGGATATCGGTAAAATATCGGTCGGCCAAAGAGACGAAATATCGGAGATATATCGGAGATATTGTGTAAAAAACTATCGGTAGTCAAAAATTAGTTTTTGCCGTATATTTTCATAATCTAGCTTCTAAAATGAGTTATATTAATTTAAACAAAGAATAAATTTCAAAATACGTATATTAGGATAGAAAACAAACATGAAAGGTTTTTTTTTTCAAAAAAAAAAAAAAATTTCAAATTTTTTTTTAAAATAATTTTTTAATTCAAAAAATACCGATATTTGGAATTTTTCAAAAAAACGAGATGGGTTGGTATCGATGTATCGGTTTATGGCCGATACCAATATATCGGCGATATATCGCCGATATATCGGCGAGACGATTTTCCATGCTTGGTGGTGCTAGGTTTTTTTTAGATCTTATGTTATATTTGTAATTTTTTGTTATGGGCTTCCCACCTCGCTACGTACGTTGGGCTCCTTACTGTATAACCTTTCTTCCCTAGCAATGAACAAAATGGTCGTCTCTCCGGAGGCTCCCTCATTGGCAAAAAAAGGAGGGAAGTCATTCAGGTTTGAACAATTAAGTAGGGGAGATAAAATGTATCATGTATGAAGACCGAGGTGAAGCTGTGCTGCTTTTGATATTTTAACAAGAATAAGAGATGTCAAGCCAGTGAATTGAATTCTGACCTCTCAAAGGTTAGAATTATATTGTGTTGGGGCAGGGCAGGGTATCCATACAGGATAATTTGGGATGCAATTCATGCGGAGAAAAGAGTAGTAACCCTGAAAAGCTGGATATGGGAATTCTTAGTAAAAAAAGTTATATGATAATAAACTTCATCGTATAAAGGGATGAAAAAAAGCAACTTTTTTTTATAACGATTGGTGTCCGAGGATAAACTGTCATTTTGTTATATGATACTGATGTTTCTACCACCTTTATTCCCTGCACGCAAGCATGTTACTGTAGCTCTCGTCTAATCACCATTTTGAATCATAAATTTTATTTTTCATGCTTGGAAGTTAAAGTGTAAGGGGAGGAGGTGAGGGAGGGAAGAGGAAGTTGAGACAGAGGATGTAGGCATGCATGAGGGAGGGAAGTAGAATTTGGAGTGAGATGCTCATGGCGTCAGTATCAAACTTTAGGACACCTTGAATACAACACATCAATAAAAGATCTACAGGGTCAAGGCAGCCATAAAAGCTTATGATACTTCATTCACCTTAACCCTATAAGGATCCTGTTAATACTTAGGGCCGTTTGGAGCATGATTATTGCAAAACATCCATAATGGATTTTGGATATCTACTGTAGCATCTATGTTTTTTTTTTACATCCATTATGGATATATAAAATACCTTAATGCTACAATATAGCAAAACATCCCATCTTGCTTTTAATCATGCCCCAAACGGCCCCTGATATGCACCAAATGCATCCTCATGGGTGTGCACATTTGGTCACCTGGTATATAAAGGACAAGCTGGTTTTTATCTACCCTCCAATTCCCTGCCCCTCTCCACCTCTAGGCTCTAGGCTCTAATTACACTCCGGCGCGCACCGACATCGTACCTTACAGTGTATTACCAGATCGTCTTTTCCATTCTTTTTATTTTAAAGGAAAAAGTTAATATGAGAATTAGCTCACACGTGTATACATGAGCCGGGGAACCCCGAGCCATCGGATTTTTTCTTTTATTGTCCATGTTATCTTTATTATTCCATCCAATGAATCTCGTCTGCATTACAAAGAAATTTATTGGATTCTAAGCCCGTAAAGAGAGTCTCTCCCTCTCCCGGTATTTTTGGTATTGAGAGCAAACCCAGCGATTAGCGATGTAATATTGGACCCACCATTCAAATCAAGACTTCATTGGGCAGAGGGGGAATATTTTTAGGTTATCAAGTGTTTTATTCACTTTAGATGCTTGTGAGACTTTGGGAGGTAGAAACGCTGAGTCGACTTGGGGGCCGTTTGGGCGTGAAAAAGCCAAAAGGTATTTCAGCGGGATACTGAAAAAAATATGAATGCTACAGTGTAACAAAACATCCACAGTAGATATTTCATTTTATTATTCATTTCATGTTTCTTCACTTTCAACTGAAACACACCGATGTGTTTTAACCTGAAAGTGAAAAAAATATGAATGCTACACTAGAAGTGAAATATCCACTGTAGATATTCAGCTGTAGATATTCCAGTTTTTTCACGCCCCAAACGGCCCCTTAATATGCTCGCAAAACATGCTGCGTGAAGCATGATGAAGCGTGCAACGAAGCACAAGCAGCACAGCACACATAATTCGTTGCAACATTGTCATGGCCAGTGTAAAATCAACTTATGTCCCTCGTTCAACATCCATCCTAATTAGTCCTGCCACACATAGTTTACTTCCATCCCTATGCTAATAATAAGCTTCTTTGACCATTATATAGGGCCCGTGATGCAGTCTGAGCCTATTGCGTCGGCTCAGAGACAGGGCTATAGATGGAGGCATCCGATAAGACATGCTACTTAGCCAATAACAAAAATTTCAAGAACTACTTCATTATGATCTATGATAAAGGCCGGGAGGGGAGCGCGAGTCACATATAGTTAGGGCCAATATAGCAATGCTTAGGGCTTTTTACATATTACCTGGCGCCAACTATGATATTATCATATTACCTGGTTTTTCTCGTGACTTCTCATATCACCTGAAATCGGCACCTAGAGTACCGAAAATGGCATTCTTTAATGTTTTCTATGCATTTTATACCCGAAATGCTTCATTCTTCCCAAAATTAGCGATTTACAAGATCATCGAGTTGGGGAAAAAAATATTTTGGCAAAGATCCATCTATAATCGAGGTTCAAACCATCGCCGGCGCCGTCAAACCCGAAAAAAAAAATTTCATGCCAAAAAACTGTAAAAATAGCGGGAAAGATGAAAACAATATGTGATGAAGGGATTTTGATGTAAGAGCAGCAGGAAAGCCCTCCCAACTACAAAAATTAAGATCTACATGTAAAGAAACACAAATAAAGATCACCTATTAGTGTTCGACCGCTCCTGGACATGAAATAAAAGGATAAAAATGGGCAAAAACGTAAATACTCGTCGGTGAGTGACAAGTTCAATGTATATATCTTTCTGTGATCCTAATGAAGTAGAAGAGGAAGAAAAATAAGGAAGAACGCAAAAAATGGGCAAAAATGGATGAAAATGAGCAATTTATGACATTTTGAAAATTGTCATTTATCGTGTTGTCGACGACACGACTTGATTCAAGTCGTATATTATGTGACACGACTTGAATCCAAGTCGTGTTATATGCAACACGACTTGAATCCAAGTCGTGTTATATGTAACACCACTTAATCTCTAAGTGGTGTTGCATTCCAAGTCGTGTCACATAATACACGACTTAAATCAAGTCGTGTCGTCTACAACACGATAAATGACAATTTTTAAAATGTCATAAATTGCTCATTTTTCATCCGTTTTTGCCTATTTTTTTGCGTTCTTCCTTATTTTTCCTCCTCTTCTACTTCATTAGGATCACAGAAAGATATATACATTGAACTTATCACTCGCCGACAAGTATTTCACGTTTTTGCCCATTTTTATCCTTTTATTTCATATCTAGGAGCAGTCGAACACTAATAGGTGATCTTTATTTGTGTTTCTTTACATGTAGATCTTAATTTTTGTAGTTAGGAGGGCTTTCCCGCTGCTCTTACATCAAAATCCCTTCATCATATATTTTTTTCATCTTTCCCGCTGTTTTTACAATTTTTCGGCATGAAATTTTTTTTTTCGGGTTGGACGGCGCCGACGATAGTTTTGAACCTCGATTATGGATGGATCTTTGCCGAAACGTCTTCTTCCCCAACTCGATGATCTTGTAAATCGCTAATTTTGGGAAGAATGAAGCATTTCAGGTTCAAAATGCATAGAAAACGTTAGAGAAGGGCATTTTCGGTACTCTAGGTGCCGATTCCAGGTGATATGAGAAGTCACGAGAAAAACCAGGTAATATAATAAAACCAAACCTGGCGCCAGGTAATATGTAAAAGGCCCCAATGCTTACGCATCTTCAGCCCTCTTTTGCACTTGTTCAGTCAATTCTATGTCCATTTCCCACATGTTCAAGCAGCTTTTTTATACGAAGCCAAATTTCTGACCATGAAATCGTTGTTTTCACAGACCTGAACAAGTGGGAAATGATCAGCTACAGCTCTATATGATCCATTGATTATTTTTTTTTACGAATGGTATCACAGCCATGAATAAAACAGAATAAGTGCGAAAGGAGGTCAAGATGTATAAATTCCACCGCGTTTACCTGAAGATCTATAACTTCCTGTGAAACAAAACATGGCATTGCTCTTCATTTTAAAGTCAGTAATCTCCCTCTAACTACTTGGGCACATAGGGTACTTAAGGCAAGATAATGATAACTCAGAAACTCAAAAAAACTAACAAGAAACTCTTCCGTAAGTTCGGATACGTGCACTTTGACCACAACAAAAGATAATGTTGTTATAAACTAAGTTATCAAAACTTCCAGCGCTAAGCGTAGGGCACTTGTTCCATTTATGTTTTCATTTTTCCAGTAAACCTTCAGTGATGAAAAATTCTTCACCTCATTAAAAAAAACTTAACGCATAATCGTATATGGATTAATTGAGGCCGCAAATTGATTGTGAATAATTGCAATTACTTCTACATCTACAACTGCCCTAAGGATTACACCAGCCATTTCCCATTATTTTTCTAGCATATTTGCTGCTCTTGAGGATCCCTCATTGCTAAAAAAACCTAACCAGTAATCTAATAACCACATACGCTCGACATTCCCATCACCTTATTCACAAATTCTACATCCGAAGAATCATATAGAGCTATAGCTGATGAAAATCGATGTTAAATTGTATTCAACAGATAGAGAATCCATCTCTCTCACGCACAAACTAAACTAGAAACTCAAGTTCCTATAAACCATTCGAAATATTTCAGCTTGAGGTCGAAAAATTCACAATCTGTCTCTAATTCTAGTAACAAAATTGCAATTCTCCCTTCAAAAACCTAGTTATGAAAAAAATGCAATACCAACCAAAAAGCGCGCAACAAAACCTCAGTCGAACAAGCTGAAACCCATGTCCTGCAAAACAAAGAAACCCAAATAAAAAACAAAATTATATGAACTACCATGTGAAACACCATAAATCACTGCCGAAATTGAAAATAGTGTATAGAAAAATTGTAGGCCGCATACGTCATCGGATTCTTCCTTCTCTTCCACCTTCTCCTCCATCTTCGATTCAGCAGCAGCCGGCGCAGCGGAGGCCACTCCAGGACCGCCGCCACCAGAAGACACGGCAACAGCGACGCCTCCTCCGGCGGGAACAGAGGCAAGCTTTTCCCTACCAGATGCGATGAGTTCCGTTATGTCCTTCCCAGCGACTTCCGATAGGAGCAGCTCGATCCGGTCGTCGTCGGCATCCGCCCCAACTGAAAAATCAAATCAGCTTCCAGTACCAATGCGATCATATAGGAAAGGGAGTCGAGAGGGAGAGGGCGATGTTATGTTACCGGAGCCGAGGATGTGCTTGATGTTGTCGGCGGAGGGGGAGGCGTTTCCGCCCAGGACGGCGAGCAGATAGGCGGCGACCAGCTTCATCTCCGGCGGCGGCGAGGGCAAAATGGAAAGAAATCAGGCGAAGCAGCCGAGTGGATTGGGCGATTTGGTTGCAGGAATATATACGAGCTCTTATGGGAAAGAAACCCTAGCCCGGTTAGTTCCGTGTACGATAATAAGCGTGAGAAGCATGTGAGAAGCCCTAAATGTACATGAGCCAATGTACATTTCCACTTTCATACTCCCTACGTCCAACGAAACCTAGCTGTATTTGAAAAATGATGATTTTAGACCAGGAAAAAGGTAGCCTGAAATCGACCGGAGAGAAGCTCTCTCCGGTCATTTTTTTAATAGTCGTCCGATTTCATCGGATGGTGGAGACGAGTTTTCAATAACGACCCTAACTTTACCCCCCTCCACCGACCTCCAGTCGGCTCTCCCTCGTTCCCAATCGGTAATTTTTTTAAGTATTATTTGGTTAATTCCCCTATAAATAACATTATGAAATGAAAGTGCGAATTTATTTTCCAAACTCCTGGTCTGTTGGCAACCTACATAGATTATCCTCCGACTTGCCTGTTGCATAAAATGTGTGAGTATTATATTTGCCTAATCAGGTCCTCAGGACTTGGGCACCCTTTGTTACGAATGAAAGATTTTTTAAATTTGCTATTTAACACTTATATATGTTGATATATTTGTTTCTTTAACACTCTATGATCTATGTTCCAATTATCTACTATAATTTCAGTAACTTTCTAGTTTACTTATTACTTAATAATTCTAAAAAGGATGAGATATGTTTTTGAACTACATTGCTCGGATTATGAGATCAATGTTGAGTTCAAAACATCCATTCGAAATTCATTGGGCTCTTCTTATCGTACTGTTAAGATATCATTCTTTTTTTTATATACAAGGTGGTTGTGATATCATTCTACTTCTACAGTTATTTATGCATTCTCAGCATAAAACAGTGTGTAATACCAAGTCACTTGGACGATGATTAAATTCCTGATTCATGGCCATGATTCAAATGGCTAGCTAGAGTAGCATTTTTTGGTTGTATCCTTTGATAATTTTTATGGAGGACTAATTTCTTATATAAAGCCTTAAATTCCCAGGTCCCAACTTAGGCAAATATATGAGAAGTGAGGTGTTCATTGAAAGAAGTCCAATCATGACCAAAAACCTCATCGGCATGGTTCCATTAACTAAGGATTCATTCAAATTCACTTTATCAGTCACAATGTTCTTGTTAAAATTTAAAAGGTTGTTTATTTATTAAGTTTCTATGAAGAATAACATGAGCAAGTGATTTACCCTTATCTCTATAGCCAAAAGGAAAAAGATAAGATTTAGGTCCTAATGGTTACAACTGCTGCTTTAATGCACACGAATGGTTCCAATTGTTAGTTCCGGAATTCCAAATATATCAATCATTTTGGAAGTTTGGAACTAATAGCTGACACTTCAGAGCTGAAGAAGCCCCTTGCTCGTTAGGTTTCATCCCGGGCTTCAACAATCTAATTAACAACTCCTAAATGCACACATTGTAGAGTCTATGTATCCCCTAGTATACATATTACCATTTCAAGTTCAACCTTTTTGCACTCTGTTTCCAAATAAAAGACGTGAGCAGGTCAATAATATTATTAAGCCTTTCATCAGGGAGAAGGTGAGCCCTTCCTATCATCTTCTTAACGTTTGAGCAAATCAACTATCGGAGCCTCAATTATGTACAAATTTGTTCTCCTAAGTGCCTATTCCTTGGAATTGGGATGTTCAATCCCTTTTGGTGAATGTGAAAATTATTCTCCTTAATTATGAAATTAACTAGTAAAAGAGACAGTGGCAATCTGGGTTTGTTCGGAAAATTTCATCATTAGTTTAGCACACACCACAAATAACATCTTAAAACAACATTCGTCTCAATAATTTACATTCATCTTCGCATATCATTTGTTTCTCACTTGCCGGGGACGAAGTTGGTGGCGTATGCCCAGGCGTTGTTGTTGACGGGGTCTGCGAGGTGGTCGGCCAAGTTCTCCAATGGACCTTTTCCGGTCACGATGGCCTGAACAAAGAAGCCAAACATGGAGAACATGGCCAGCCTCCCGTTCTTGATCTCCTTCACCTTCAGCTCAGCGAAAGCCTCTGGGTCGTCAGCAAGACCCAATGGGTCGAAGCTGCCGCCGGGGTAGAGTGGGTCGGTCACCTCACCGAGCGGCCCTCCGGCAATTCTGTAGCCCTCTACGGCGCCCATGAGAATGACCTGGCAGGCCCAGATGGCGAGGATGCTCTGAGCGTGGACCAAGCTGGGGTTGCCCAAGTAGTCCAGCCCACCCTCGCTAAAGATCTGCGACCCGGCCTTGAACCAGACGGCCTCGCCGAACTTGACGCCGTTGCGGGCGAGGAGCTCCGGGAAGACACAGCCGAGGGCGCCGAGCATGGCCCACCTGCAGTGGATCACCTCTAGCTCCCTGTTCTTGGCGAAGGTCTCGGGGTCAGCGGAGAGCCCGGCGGTGTCCCAGCCGTAGTCACCGGGGAATTCGCCAGTGAGGTAGGACGGGGGCTCACCGGAGAATGGGCCGAGGTACTTGACACGGTCAGGGCCGTACCAGGGGCTGGAGACTGGGGCGGGCCTGGTAGTCTTCCTCATGGTGACTCGGCCCTCGCCGAGGACATCAGAGGCGGAGCGGCCCAGCTGGAGGGCCTGGCCTGCCAGAGACGGGGAGGAGAGAGACATGGTGGCCATCGCAGTTCCTGATACTCTAGCTAAGGAAAATGGTAAGAAGAAGAAGAAGAAGAGATGTAAATGTAGTGGAGAGAGGGGTACCTGCAAGGCAGTATATGTAGCTAGAAGGAAGATAAGTCCTTATCTATGCAATATCTCTATCTTTGCTCTCATTGGCCAGCGACTGAGAAGAGTTTAGATTCCAAGACTGGTTGGCACCTTCATCGCCACCAGTTTTGATTTTTTTTCCCATCCTCACATAGCATTCACTGAACCAAGCATGACCACCACATTTTGGGGCACCATGACAAACTGTTTTTTGTCCAGTGATGCCGAGTGGCTCGATCAAATGGGGATGCAATTTAACTGAGTTCCATTTTGTATTTTACTGTTTTTAGAGGTCGCCCAAATTTAGCTTGTTGATGTTACTCCTTTCCATTCGCAGCAGGTGAAGTTGAGCAATCTTTTTTTTTATGAGGTGAAGTTGAGCAATCTTGGTAAGGAAATGTTTGCAGTTTTTTAGTTTTATGCAAGGGAAACTTACATTATAAACATAGCCTCGTTATGCAAAAACCAGGGTATGAATAATTCTAAGATATCACCTGGCAAAAACTGTATCTACACATTAGAGCTCATCCAAGGAGTCTTTAGGGGTCAAAACTTTACGTTTAATTTCTACAGTTACGAAAGACAAAGAATTCGTCTAAGCTGACCAGACATTGTGGCCATAATACATGCCTAGCTAGCTACATGGGTTGTTAACATATTACTTAGATATATGTAGCTGCCACCCCATGGACTATGGTCACGATGCTCGGTCACATAAAATATTTCATGCTAAAGTTTTTCGACCAATCATTTTTTGTGCTCACTCCATCTCAATTTAATAGTCCATTTTGGTTCTTAAAAATGATCTCAAAGAAGTTCACTTAAAAATATGTGATCGGACCATTAGTGTGGAAGGGCTGGGGTATAATTTTATTTATAGTTTTAAAACTCCATTATAACTGAAAAAACCTCCTGTTAAATCCATTCCTTAGCTTTTTGAGATAAACTCCACAGTAACTCAAAAATCGCATAATTTCATGAATTACTCCTACTTACTCAAGAAGTCAGATTTTGAAACTCATTATAGGCCATTAACTAATATTGGTTCCTTGTCTTAAATAAATTTGTTTTAAATTTTGCAAAATACATTTACAAATTGCCATTCAGTTATGGTTTTAGTTTTTTATATTCTTAGTTGAGTATCTTAACTTCATTTATACTTAGTAATCTTACTTGTTTAAGATTAAGGTAAATGAAGCTAAAAGAGGGAGAGGGAGACTTAAGAGAACTTAGATGGAGTTAATAAAAAGGATTTGACTTTAGTATCTCTTACAAAAGAGGTAACCCAAAACAGGCTGAAATGGAGGAGTAAGATCTATGTTGCCGACCCCAAATAGTTGGGAAATGACGCTATTTGATTATGATTATGATTATGAATCCTACTTGTTTAAAAATAAGGTAATCTTTCTATGCTTTGTATATTTATTAATTTTATTCTAAATGCTTATTTAAAATAAATTTCTTTGTATAAACATGGCATGTTGTATCAGACTCCGTTGTGACTCTATTTAAAATGCTAAAAATTTAAATGAGATCGGTCTCATGCAGCTTACATGAGCCCAAGTAATCTTGAGCCATCAGATGATCTAATAGCGATGATGATTCATACTTACCTATCTAGTAATTTGACACCCATCGACAGATCTTGATACGACTTATGAAGATGGCTTGGCTCATGCAAGCCTCATGAGATCGGTCTCATGTAAACTGGTCTCATTTAAAATAACTGTATGTTTATTCAATATCACTAATCTCGGGGACCATTATTACGTTATTGTGTGCCTGCCAATGCCTTGTTTTCATTTTAACATGCGGAAAGAAAGTTGGTTTGGTTCATTAGCGGATAGAAACTCATTTGGCACTTCCGTGAATAGGTCTAATGTGATTCACAAAGTTCAAGGACAAAATTTCCCTAGACTATTGCTACCAGGTAAAATAGACTAAATTTGAATATATTTTCGATATTGTAAATGATGACAAATCAAAAAAGAGGGAGAAGGACACCTACACGCAAAAATAAAGGGTGTTAATAAAAGGGATATTGAGATAATTACCCACAAAAAGAAGGGATATGGAGATGCTTTTTCCTGAAAGGGTAGCTCATAGTAGACTACATTGTCAAACCCAAATTGTTGGAAAAATGCCCTACTTGATTATTATTATTATGTTATGAAAGTATTTTCACTATACTATGAATTTCAGGTTGTTTTCTTGACGGGAGGTTGTGAACTTCAGGTTATTTAAAAAAAATAGAGCTTACGTATCAATGTGCCCTATGCATGATTACAATTTACACATCAACGCAAACTAATTTAACCAACCAAATTTGGTTAAACACTTACGCAAGCCTTAATATGCATATGTGACTTCGAATGAAGGGTAGAAGCTGTTCAATTTAGAGGATTAATGCAGAAAAAAGAAAAGGTGACTCATCAATTCTCCTTCATAAATTTGTAAGTGCAGTATACAATCATCTGTAATTACGTTCATTTGCCAGGGACGAAGTTGGTGGCATAGGCCCAGGCGTTGTTGTTGACGGGGTCGGCGAGGTGATCAGCCAGGTTCTCGAGTGGACCTTTCCCTGTCACAATGGCCTGAACGAAGAAGCCGAACATGGAGAACATGGCCAGCCTCCCGTTCTTGATCTCCTTCACCTTCAGCTCAGCGAAAGCCTCTGGGTCGTCAGCCAGACCCAATGGGTCGAAGCTGCCGCCTGGGTAGAGCGGGTCGGTCACCTCGCCGAGCGGCCCGCCGGCAATTCTGTAGCCCTCGACAGCGCCCATCAGAATGACCTGGCAAGCCCAGATGGCGAGGATGCTCTGAGCATGGACCAAGCTCGGGTTGCCCAGGTAATCCAGCCCGCCCTCGCTGAAGATCTGGGACCCGGCCTTGAACCAGACGGCCTCGCCGAACTTGACGCCATTGCGGGCGAGGAGCTCCGGGAAGACGCAGCCGAGTGCACCAAGCATGGCCCACCGGCAGTGGATGACCTCCAACTCCCTGTTCTTGGCAAAGGTCTCGGGATCAGCCGACAGACCGGCAGTGTCCCAGCCATAGTCACCAGGGAACTCACCGGTCAGATAGGACGGGGCCTCCCCGGAGAATGGGCCGAGGTACTTCACACGGTCGGGGCCGTACCAGGGGCTTGAGACTGGGGCAGGCCTGGAAGTCTTCCTCATGGTGACTCGACCCTCGCCGAGGACGTCAGAGGAGGAGCGGCCCAGCTTGAGGGCGGTGCCGGCCAGTGAGGAGGAAGACAAAGCCATTGTAGCCATGAGATGTCTCTCTTCCTAACTTCGTGTTTACGCTACTAGCTAGATGTAGCAGGAAGAAGTGTGTGGGCTGTGAGTAGGAGCAGAAGGGGTTTCCGTTTATATAGCTAAGACTCGAGAGGGGCCCTTTATCCCCAAGCGATTTCAACTGATTAGATTTCATCATCGGTGTGCAAGATGATGATATGATTGGATGCATGGTTGGGCTACCCAATCTCTTGACGATACGAAGCCCACCGTATGGCTACGGGTGTTATTTGGAAAATGTCTTCCTAACCAAAATATCTGACCAGATTAACCAAAGGCTGTGGAGGTGGGACCCAGGAATCTTATTTAAAGTTGTAATTTATCCTTCTATTTAAAGTTGTAATCTAAATGTGAGAATTATAATTACCTATACTGGTTATATTTGTCATACTTTCATTTACTAAACCTTGACCTTTATTTTAATATTATATTAGGCATTTAATGGGATATTTTAAGAATATTGGGAAAATTATTGGCTACGCGCTGGGGGAACATTGTGTTCATCAGAGATGTGTCCATCACCCATTGGTGATGAGCACACTGTTCCCATGCGAAGCGCGTAGCTAATAACTTCTCAAAATATTGGCATGGTATTGTATAGTATAAAGCAAAAGACTAAGGTTTATTACACCTGATGTGCGTGTGCCAATGTGGACCGGGAGCTTTGAATCACTAACCTGCGCCAATCCTGCCATAGTTGAGCTAGTTGGGTCTCTCCAATTATAGGGAAGGTCCAAGTGTCAAGTCCCATTGGCGTACAATGTGTAAGGGTACATGAGTATTCACCTGTTAAAAAAATCACTGGCCCACCCCTTTGCCGCATGAAGCCTAGATCATAGCCTTGTGGCTCAAGATGCATTTTGGTCATATTTTTGTATTTGCTTAACTTTCTAAAAAAAATTTAAAGCTTAGTTAGTTTTGACCCCGTGGGTAAGAATCCTGCGTCCGCCCCTGCATGCAAGGCCGCCTATTGTATAGAGAAGAAGAAGACGCAGTGAGGGTGTGGGGCCCGCATCAATAAAGGAAAAATCTATTACTCCCTCCTTTCCATCTTAAGTGTCCAATTTGGTTTTTTAAAAAGAACTAAAATCTCCATCCATTGTTAAGTGTCCTGTTAAATTTTTTCAAAATGAACTGATCTTTGGTGCGATTTGTATAAGCTCTCTCAGCCATTTGTTATGTTTGAAGGTTGTTCACAAATGCAATTCGTTAAGAGGGAAGAAAGAAAACATGACGGTGCATGTCAACGAGAGAGAGAGAGATCAAGCACATGGAAAATTACTAAGGAAACTTGGTGGCGTAGCCCATAGACCCGCCAAAGCAAAATTGTGGTGAAGAAAGACATGATCGACGAGGCATGGGCTGTAGAGATGTGCTCCACCAATTTGGTGCCAAACACTGGAGAGCACCTCTATAAGCTATAGAGTTGCACCGTAGATCCTGTAGAACAACGGCATTGGTTATACATCAAATGGTCTCACAGTCCATTGATGATTTATTTTCAACGGACACATAGTTGCCGCATCATTATACATCATCATGTATAAGAATCTCAAAGATAAGCAGTACTTTTTTTGGGAATGATATTTCTACACCGGTTTAGAGATACACCTGCTGATGTGGCAGGTGTTTGTTAGACAGTGGAAAAGTCTACCCCGTGAGGCCCATGAGGCCAATATTTTAGGCCGTTGGATTTAAATCCAAGAGTGGATATCAAATCAGTGAGTAGTTGAGCTTTTTGTAGTCACTTATAGATGTTTGTAGCCATCAGATCAAGATCCAATGGCAAAGTAAGGATCTTCCCCTCCCTTCTCCATTAATTGATGATGTGCAGAGGTGACAAATGGCTTGACAGTAATCTACTGATCCAGTACCCAATCAAAAGTGATCTACGGATTTTCACTAGATATGGGCATGCGTCTCTCTAATTCAGCTCCGGAAAAGGCCCATTGGAGAACTTGGCCGACCACCTCGCCGACCCCGTCAACAACAATGTCTGGGCCTCTGCCACCAACTTCGTCCCCGGCAAGTGAAATTAGTTATATTTGAGGAAGTTGGGCCAAGTGGAACAAAATATGGAGAATGTTGTTTGTGAGTTTTTTCCATATTACTTGGCACCAACTTTGATATTCCCATATTACCTGGTTTTTCCCGTGAAATCTCATATGATCTGGAATATGGACTTGAAGTACCCAAAATGCCCTTTCTTCTATTTTTTCGTACTAATACTGTGCGAAGAGGCGTGTTGTGTCCAACACGAAAAACACCAAGGGTTCTCCGAAGATTTCCATCGGCGACTTCACTGATGACCGGCGAGTTCGAGCGGCGATTCAACCGGCGACCCCTACGAATTTTAACGAGCCTATTTGCGTCCCCCATCTCGATTTCGAGCTGCCCCCCTGCTGGATTTCGACAACATGACTGAGGGAGACTGCAAAAAGGCGGTGATTTGAAGCGTATGCGTCGGTATTTCGGATCTTCAACCTTCTGAGTTCCCCCGCGGCACCCTCCGCCTGCATGCAACCGGCGGATTGACCGATTGAGCTTCGGTTGACCACGAGGAAGAGTGTGAAAGGCACCTGCGAGGAAATACACACATACACACGACTAAACCGCTGTAAGTTACAACAATCCTTACTGATTTTAGTTTCATAAGATCCGACATTTGGATTTTAAATTTTTACTATGAACTATAAAGTCGTGTCTGTAAAAGACACGACTTTCTATTTAGTCGTGTACGTGACAACATGACTTTTATATTTTCGTGTTTCACCGACACGACTTTTCTACTGACCATTCTACCTCACTCCTTGCAAATGGATAAAAAAAGAGATGAGTCTATGGAGGAAATACCATCGGAAGAGGAGGAGGATTAGGATTTTGTCTTGGCACCTCGACAACGAAATCAGAGGGGCAGGAAGAGGAAGGCTCCGATGGACGGACCAGTAAAGAGAACATACAATGCGTGACCGGCGCTTCGGACGTTTTGTCAACCGGGAGCGATGAAAAAGTGTGCGGCCCTCTTACAGCGTCACCAAAGATGTGCCCAAGTGATCAAAGATGCTAGTTTCGCTGTCATTTTTGAAGGTGGGGACGTAGTTGTATCTCGGAACCTCCTCGACCATTTGGTCAGATACTGGGATGAGTCGGCGAAGGTCTTCAATATCAAGGGCAGGACGCTACATTTCACAGAGCAAGAAGTTGCTCTTATCACCGGATTGCCCGCTGATTGATTGATTTTTTAACTATTTACTCGCAATCGCACGAGACTACGTATAGACTAGTGGTAACGAGGTCGAACCCAAAAGACTTGGTTGATTAATCTAATTCTAATGAAAAATTGAATTTTGATGATTTAATTAACTAAAGAAAATAAACTTTAATAAGAAATCAGATGAATAAGAATATCAAAGCGTCGAATCAACCACTAGATATGCAATTACTACTCTCAATTATTATTTCCACAAATTAATATGATATAGTAATTTATGTTCTTGGTCGGACACACAAATTACCAGTGAATGAACTACACGTTCTTGTCCAGACATGAAAAATCCATCCACTATAAATTAATATAACTAACTCTATCCTTGGCCGGGCATAGAATTAATTATAATCCTGTTATTATCTAGACACAGGAAATATCAAAATCAAATTCCATTAATCATTCATTAAGTCTCGGTCAAAGCACTTAAGAGGAATAACAATAAAATCGTATTAAGCATGAAGAATCATTATCAACTTTCATTAAATTAAACAACTAAGAGTAGGAAATACAAATTTAGGGCTTCATCCAGCCTTGATAAAGAAATTAGCTAGACATAGAATAAGAGAAAGAAGAAGTAGCCTGATTTGTCAGATTCATCGAAACACTGCTAACAAAATCACTATTCATAGTACTGTAGCAATTTCACTGTTCATGTGCACTATTCATCGTCCCTTCCAATTCACAGGCACTGTAGTACTGTTATGATATCACTGTAGCAGTTCGAAATAATTGTGCAATTCGTCCAAAATCCGGCCTTTATCCTCTCCTCCTCACCTCCGGCCAACTCCCAGTCTTCTTTCGGTAGAAACTTCGCCGGAATCCGGCCTGAACAGCACCCAAAGGCTCAGCTTTTCCGGCCGGATTTCCTCTTCCTAAGCTCTGTATTTTTCTGTGTCAAGCTCTGTTCTCGTCCCAAAAACCAGTCCTGTCTTCCTCACCTTCTCTCGGTTTTTATAGATTTCGATATGAGAGTCCTCTTCCCGTCAATTTCTCTTCGAGATAAGCCCAAATCCGCCGTGAAATCGAAGCACAAATATGTTTTAAAGAGTCCCAAATCGAGCCAACTCCTCTGTTTTTTTTTCGTTTCAGTTTCTGATTTGAACACGATTTCTCCTCTGAAGTTATGTTCTGCCACGACTGCCGCCATGCCGCCATCAAGACCCCGACGCTTCTGTAGCCGCCGTCGTCTCCAAGCTCAGATGCTCTGTCAATTCCGCCATCACATGCCGATCGTCGAGTCCCGCCAGCACGAGCTTGCCGGTGCTCTGCCATTACTGCCGTCTTCGATCGCCCATCATCTTCCCCGTCGCCGGCATCACCATGACCGACCACCGCCGTGATCATCGCCCGTGGCCGCCGTCGACTGTTTGCTCCGTTGCCCATCAAAACAGAGCATCGCCTCTGTTTGGGAACGAAAGGCCCGAGCTTTGGCTCGGGCCGGTTCACTTTTTATTTTTATTTTTTTATTTAAAACCCGAACCAGAACTGAAACTGAACCAATCATTTTTCCTTTGCTTTTTTTTCTTTTTCTTATTTAAAACCCGTCGTATTAATCTCCACCATTGGATCTTCGATCTCATAACAGAAATGGTTCGACGCGCATCCACTCTTGACGATCCACATTTGAAACTCTTTCACCTACATAAATAAAATTAAATATTAAATTAGACGCATAATAAAATGTGAAATCATAAAATCCAATTAACGCATCTAAATTAATCAATTAAGCGCATTTAATTATTAATCTCCTAATGACTCTCCAAAAATGAATAACCATTAATCATCCTTACTTTCAACCAAAATTACGACCAAAATATAGGCAAAAAGGCATATAAAAATGCGTATATTTCGTAGACATCACCCGCAGAGGGCGAAAGAGTTGAGGTCCTCCCCTCCTTGACGCGCCGACCGGAAGGCCAATTCTTCAGAAAGCATTTCGCCGCGAGGAGAGCGGATATTCCACAGATTGAGGAAATCATAGACAAGCTTAGCGCGGGCTGAAGATGGAAGAGGAGGACATGGCGAGGATGATCATCTGCCTCCTCTTCTGCACGGTGCTGTTTCCACACAGCACTAGAGCGGTTCATCCCTGTTTGTACCGTTACATGGACGACCTCCCAAGATTGAGGTCATACAATTGGGTTGGGGCTATGCATAAGATCTTGGTTTCTGGTATAACCCACACCAGCAGACTAGTGGGTGCGAGATCGCAAGGAGGGTGCCTGGGCGGTGGATACCTAAACAGCGCCGCATATGTCCTTCAGGTATGTAGCATTCATAGTCTTCGAAAGGCAAACAAGTCTTATACAATACCACTATATTTATAGTCGTGTCTTATGCAACACGACTATATTTATAGTCGTGTATGATACAACACGACTAGGTATATAGTCGTGTTGTATACGACACGACCATAGTTCAATTTGTGTACTATTTATAGTCGACTAAGGCAACCGCGCCTTGTAATAATGTTTTCATCTGTTTACTATGCAGATTTGGTTTTTCGAGCACACGACAATCTTCCATCCTGTCGTGGGCCCTACCAGTCCACGGGCCAAAAGGTGGCCAGGAAGTGGGGCCCTCATTACAGAGGTGAAGAAAGGTGCACAGAAGAAGCACCATATGGCCAACTATTGGACGGGAGTGTTCCACAATCTCGAAGTATGGGACGAACTCGTCGATGTAATCAGCCCCTTGGCTGGAGAGGCATCTCTCCTTGCTTCGTCAACCTCAGTGGCCCCTCCTCCGCAACGGCAGAGGCCGGAGAGGCCGGAAATGAAGAGGAATCCCAACCAACCTGCACCCCCTTCCTCGAGGACGGCTGCCCAGTCCACTGCAACTGCAATGGGGCGATTGGAGGGTGCGCTTCAAGGCATACAGTCACTAATTGAGATAGCACTGTCTTCGTATGAGGAGATGGGAGGGAGTGTCGAACCTCTACGAGAGGTTCTCCACTCTATGAAGGCCTCTGCCGCCTCAGCATCAATGCTGTTAGAGGGTGGTCAGATCTTTGAGCATCCCAAGCAGGAGAGGACTGAAGAGCCGACGAAGGAGCCAAAGAAGCGGCCCTCAATGGAGCCAAAGAAGTCATCGGTGCATCAGATGGAGCCAAAGAAGCGGCCTCGTGACAAGGAGCATATGAAGAACACTCCGATTGGTATGCGGACAAAGGAGCTGGCAAGGAAGTCACATCTCGATTCGACGAAATGGGGTAAAGGTAAGTTGTAGACGATTATTTATTTTCTCGTGCCACATGGTACACGACTATTATATTTGTCGTGTTTCATGCTACACGACTATGTAGTTTATCGTGTTTTATACAACACGACTATGTTCTTTATCGTGCTGCTACTGACACAAATAAGTAAAATATCATTTTAGCTCCTATCAAATGCGCGGATGAGGAAGACAAGATTCAACGGGCTACAAAGAGATCCTCCGCCAAGTTGTTTTTGAAGAAGCTCCAACCAAAATTCAACGAAGATATGGAGCGTGCAGAAGTTGAGTCCCGTCTGATGTACGGATGGGACCTATTCCCCCCTGGTCTAGTGGTAAGGAAGAGAATGAGGACTGCCTCCGCGAGGGAATTGTAGAGGATTAGGGAAGATAACCATTTACGGAGAATGGCGGAGGAGCAGGAAAGAAGGAATAGGTCGCGACTCCGAAGAAACCATATCCGATCGACAAGTGACCTCTATCATCGATGAGGTCATCTCTTCCTTACAGCAGTCGGATATCCAAACCGTCAAGGAGGAGGTGATGGAGGATGTGAAGGACGGGGATGTCGAGGAGGAGGAGGTGAAGGCTTATGTGAAGGAGGAGT
Organism: Houttuynia cordata; assembly: GCA_039654745.1. Taxonomy (NCBI): domain Eukaryota; kingdom Viridiplantae; phylum Streptophyta; class Magnoliopsida; order Piperales; family Saururaceae; genus Houttuynia; species Houttuynia cordata. The sequence goes on along the minus strand of CM077507.1, from coordinate 27,074,131 downwards.
CGGAGGAGGCGAAGGAGGATGTTCTGGACAAGGAGCCGAAGGAGGAGGAGGCGAATGAGGAGGAGGTAAAGGACGACGAGGAGGCGATGGAGGAGGAGATGAAGGAAGAGGAGGCGGAGGAGGAGGAGGCGAAGGAGGAGGTGAAGGACGACGAAGAGGCAAAGGAGGAGGAGGTGGCAGAGGCCACTGGCTTAACCGCATCCCAGCCTGTTGACGTCGATGTCCTCCGAACCCCTCAAAAGTGTAAGTCTATAATTGCACTTCCCGAAAATTATGCCGATTTGGAGTTATGCTTCGACATGGGGGTATTGTTAGAGCGGGATAGAGTGGCAATAGATGGATGGATCGCCAATCCGAGGAAGGCTTATCCAATCCCAACGCTATGTGATGACGACTACGTATCCATCCTACAAACAACAAAAATAAACACCAATGTAAGTAAACCTATGCTCATATGTTTTTCTCTGTTACTTTTTCAAATATGCGACTTGACGTTATGTCGTGTATTCGAAGACACGACATTACGCATAGTCGTGTCTTTGCAAAACACGACTTTACGCATAGTCGTGTCTCTTGACGACACGACTGTCATGAAAGTCGTATATACAATAATCGACTTTTAATTAGAAGTTGTATATTGCCTTACTTTGACTGTTATGAATCCTGTGGATATTTTTCTATAGGTTATAGATGCGTTTTTAAGTCTATTGAGGGAGTGCAATGACAGAGACCGGATGAAGTATCCGTGGGCATTTTTTGGATGCCACGCATTCAAAGAGATATTCGACAACGTAAGTGTTCCCTGCATAAGGAGTGTTAAGTAATTAAGTATGATGTTCCCAGCATGGTTGTCTAACTCTCTTGCGGATTCGCAGGAGCACAAAGAAGGAGGAAATAATGCAAAATTGGTAAAAAAGCTCGAGAGGATGCTCGACGGTTTGAACAGGAACATGTTTTACGCATTTTTCCTAATCCGCACCGGCTCCCACTTCTGCCTCGTGTATGTACATTTCCCGCACTCTGTGTATAGCGCTTCTACAACCCATTGTCTGGCAGATCCCAGTTATATCCACATCGTAGAAAAGCTGCTGACAAATTCACACAGTTCATGAATGTTGTGATGGCAGGCAAGCTGGGGTGGTTTGGTTTGCTCGACTGGAAGATGACTCAGATCGCCAAAGCGCCGTGGCAACAGAATTCCAAAGACTGTGGCATCTTCATCATGATGTACGTCACGCACTTGGCGTCCAATGTCAGCCCACCGGAGTTTGATCAGTCCACAATTACATGACTTTGGCGACCACTCATCGCTTCAACCTTGATTCGTAGGGTTATTAATAGCGAGTTTGACGACGATTCCGGAAGAGTCAAAAAAGATGCCGTCACAGTTGCGGGTTTTATGCGGCTTCCGGAGAAAGACTAAATTTATATTAATTTTATTCACATTCTTTTATTGTACAAAGCTTATTTGGTGTACATACCATACTCTTTCAATTAATTCGAATTTATTTTTGGACACCTTGTTGTACAGTACTATTTCGATTAATTCGAATTCATTTTTGACACATGGTTGCCTTAGAAAAAATTTCGCAAGCATCACTTTGAATACGGCCTTCATGCAACACGACTACATATATAATCGTCTCTGATGCAACACGACTTTATATAAAGTCGTGTACTACCCGACACGACTTTGTAAATAGTCGTGTTTCACAATACACGATGGCATAGATAGTCGTGTACGATAATATTCGGGTATAATGGAAATACACGGACGATGCATTGAAAGATTATTTTTTCATTTCTGATTTTCTTTTTTGGATGCCGCATGCATTTCGGTATAAGCTAATAAGTGTTATACAAGAATTTGACTACATCCTAAGTGAAAAATGGTGAGGGCTTAGGTAAGCCGGAGCGGCGTATATGCGATGTCTCGTTCGTAGTCAGTTTGCCTTGTTGCGGAAATGTTCGTTTCCTATTTTCTTTCGGAACTGCTCTATTTGTGCACCTCGTACGGTTATGGCCAGCTTGACGACAATTCCCACATTTTGAACTTATCCTTGTAGGTGGCTCGAGCTGTGACTCAATTCTCTTTGTCTTTCTCCTGCCCTTCTTTGGAGCTTCAACCATGGGCGGTTCGCATTTAAATAAAACCCCGTAATTCCCCCACTGACTTCTGTCTAAAGTAGGAAACACTACTTCTTCGTACGTGGTGAGGTACGTACTTGCGCAGTACCACTTCTCACAATATTCTACCGGTTCCAAACTCCTCTCATCAATACATGCCATGGCGTGCTTGCATGGAAGTCCCATGCTCTGGAAGAAGCCACATGTGCAGGGTCTATTCGTAAGGTCAACAACATCCTGATGCGAAAACATGAACAACATCAGTGTCTTCCAAGGATACTCGTGTCGTCGAAGACACGACTATATGACTAGTCGTGTCTTCGACGACACGTGTCACGGCCCGAGTTTTTAAAACCATTTTTAAATCAGAGTCGTAGCGGAAAACTTGAGGATTGTTCCTCTAGACGATAAATCATGAGCTGCAAAATTTTCGACTAAGCATCTAGGCCGTGATAACTGGGGTTCACAAATATCTTTAAAGACAATTATTATAGATGCAAAGCCGATTAAACTCACGCAAGTCCTTCATGTACAAGTCCGTCATCCATCTCAAAATACACTAGAAGATAGAGGAGACCGATGCTTACTTAGAAGCTGTCAAGTCATCCTCACTCTCGATCGTCTACCACCAGGTGCTACGTGAAAACAGTCTTCTACTAAAGAACCTGCATCACGAGCAGATGCTGAGTATAAAAATACTCAGTGGGATATAGTAACACAATCATCAGCATAAGAAAATCAACAGTCAATAGTTGCATTAACATTTTATGCAGCCTATTACAAAATTCCACTTGATTCTTTTATTAATCCTTCAAGCAAAGTCTTTTATTGCTTCCCAAGTTCATGTTTAATAATTATGTCTTTATCCCAAATAAACAGTACCAATCACATCTCATCAATCTCTCTGCACTGCAATAGCTGATCCACATGAAAACAGACGGCAGAGCTTCCACCATAGGGAAGATGCAACACAGACGTGCAGAGCTTCCGCCAGACGGAAGATGCAAAACAACCTAACTCCAACCAATGACAGATAGTTCTAACCAAATCTCACTAATATCACTGCATTGGAATAGCTAATCCACACATGATCATCATAGCCATGTCACATGAATTCCAATGCTGGAGCTAAGTGGTCCCAACTGCATTCAGGATAACCACTACCCCTTCCAGCCGCGTGGAACAAAGGCCCTCTATGGCCGTGGGAATATGCTCATGTGGCAATCCACTCACACCTCACGCCGAAGTATTGTAGCTTATCCTTATTTGCCTTTAGACCCAGCATGCTCCGACTATGGAACTCATGGCCATAGGTTCTTAGTCACTGCCACTCAAAATCTGACTCACAAACCCAATGACATTTTAGTCATTATCTTAATTAGGTTATTCTCAACCCTCAAGTTTAATCCTCATCTCATCATTTTATTATCTTTATAAAATGATTAAGTCTCTAAACCAACTAGTTTATTAGTCGGGTTTTCCTTATCATTAAGTCCTCAGCTATCAGTCAGCACAACATCAAGGAAAAACACACATAAATACGGTAACATAAAGCACATAAAGCTAATACACCAATTAGGCTTTAAATCACTTACCATAAAGCTCAAAATAACAAAATATAAGCCTATGTACTACGCTGGCCTTGTATGTACCATACTGCACTGTAATACACTGACGGGCAAGCACTACCGTCAGTTGTAACAGTTTTTAACTGTCGGTGGATGTCCACCGACTGTGCAATCCAAACCGGATTTGGTTCAGTGTTAATGCCTGGTTCGGTTCACTGCCAGACCGGTTCAAGGGTGAACCGGTCGTCTTCCTCATTGTTTCCATACGGTAGCAGGCTCAGCCTACCGCCGCCGGATCGGCTTTTCCAACGGTGGGTCACCGCCACGGCGGTTGCCGTTGGGCCCCGTCGCCTGGTGGCATCCTCTCTCTCTCTCTCTCTCTCTCTCTCTCTCTCTCTCTCTCTCGCCATTTGGCGGCTCAAGCGGCAGCGACTGCCGTCACGGTGGCTCGCTGCCAAGATGGCGGCTTTTCAGGCCAGCGGCAGCTCCGCCGTCGCCCTGAGGCCATATGGGCCATTTTCGGCTCATACTCTCCCTTCTTCATCCTCTTCGTCACCTGCCCGTGGTCCGGGCAGATATGTCGACGGAGATGGGTGGGTGGTGGCGCTTCCGTCGGCGCCGTCGCCTCCATCGGCGGAATATAAGTGTCGTCGCCGCCTCCATCGGCGAAAATACAAATTAAAACACGAAGAAACGACGAACGAAGTACGAGATTTGACATCTACGCACGTTGGGGTTCGATCCTCCATCGGCGGAAAATATGCGCCGTCATCGGCTCCATCGGCGGAAAGTAAAAAAACACAAAAACATAATTAAAACGACGAAACGGGCACGAGATCCGACCTTTATACGCGTTTGGGGTTCGATTCGCCATTCGCCGGACTTCTTCTTGTCGGTGCGTCATCGTTGCCGGTGTCATCACCGTCGTCGCCGGTGTCATCGTTGGCAGCGGCGTCGCAGTCACATGGGTCGCCGGATGGTGGCTCCCGGCAACTGCCGCTCCCAGCTCCCCTTCTCTCCCTCTCATTTTCTCTCTTCTTCTCCCTCTGTTTCTCTATCTCAGTACCCCCTCAACTCTCCCTTTTTATAGCCATTGCATGGCCCTGTGCTGAGTCACTACATCCCCCAGCAGGTGTCTACCCTATTTCAGCAATTGTTACACTTCACCTCAGCAGGTGTCTCTCTTCTTTCAGCAGGTGGTGCTTCAGAGGAGAGCTGCGAGGTGAGGGTCGTTACAACACGACTTTGTTATAGTCGTCTCTTTCAGAAAACGAATTTATGCTTACCACATGGTACAACGATGTCACTTCAAACTGCCGTAATGATAGCGGTTGAACTCGAACTGTTCCAGCCCTCTGATTCCTCATCTGATTGATATGATTCTGTGCATACTTTGTTAACGGAGTCGGTAGCCCGTCTGCTTCCATTCGGCATCTCTGAAAATGGACGCTTGTGGTCGCCCGCGTTTGCTCGATCAACCGAGTTATTGGCCAAAACCTAGCCTTCAGAAGCATATTATTGACACTTTCGGACGCGTTTGACATGAGAGTGCCGTACCTTTTACCCGGATATTCTACGTTAGCCCAATGTGTTTTCGGAATATTGTCAACATATTTCCAGGCCGCCTCATTGTATTCCTTCATCTTCTCCATGGTTGCATCGAATTCTGGTCTCCTGAAGCATTTTGCAGCTCAGAATAGAAGTTCATCCTTCCAAGTATTAAGCATATTTGCGGCCATATGCCTTAGCAAAACCCATGGTGAGCCTCGGGAAAGACATCGACGACCGCTCTCAAAAGGCCCTTCTGTCTATCAGAGACAATAGTGTCCAGAGAGGCCGGGGGGTCCGTAAAGAGAAAACATTTTAGTAAGGTGAGGAACCACGTCCTGTACAAGTGAGAGACAAAGCATATTAAACACAGAATGCTTCAGGTTGTTAGACTGTCGTGTATCAAAAACACGGCTATATGAGTAGTCGTGTTTTCGAAGACACGAATGTGTGCCCAGTCGTGTCGTCAAAAACACGACTGTCAGAATAGTCGTGTTTTCTGCTTCTATACTTACCACGTTTTGATATTCTCTTTATCGATAATTGCATATGCAAGACACATTAATTGTTCATTGCCGTCGACTGCTGTAGCAACCAATAATACTCCAGGGTACTTTCCTTTTAGGAATGTTCCATCAAGTGTGAGCAACAGTCTCAGTGTTCTTCGGAATGCTCTTGCGACTAGGCCGAACATCCAAAACCCACGTCTGAAGTCGTAGCCGGCTAACTCAATTGGGATATCAGGTATATCAGCTGATCTTTCTATCACCACATGTGTACCTACGTTAGACCGCTCTAATTCCCTTCCGTAATATGGCAAAATGCGATATGCATCTTTAGGGTTGCCATCGATCAATCGGATCAATTCCTCTTTTGCCCTCCATGCCCTTTTATAGTTGACTGTCATGCCCCAATGCTTTTCAATGTATTGTTGGATATTTGAGATTTTTATGGAGTTTGAATCCTTATGGAGGCCATGACACTTCCTCGCAATCCAGACGTGAGAAGCCAATGGATGATCTTTCGAACTTACAGAAGTGTCACATGTATGCCGTTCTTCCCTCCTCATCACGCTGACTCCATCAAGTCTGTTCGACGCCCGTATGTACCACTTGCACCCTGAAACCTTGCACGTTGCAGCGAATGTGTCCTTGCCCTCATCCGCTACTTTGAACATGAACTTCCTCTTGATTGCCATATTAGTTAGAACAATCTTGAACTGCTTGACGCTTTCGAACCTAGCCCCTAAGGTAAGTTGTGCTTTGTAGTCTTCTGCTTGCAAACTTCTGGTCAACATCGTCTCCTCTTCACAATGTTTTGAAGGACCGGCCTCTGCAGAATAGATACTCCAATCCCAACCACCATCACCCTCAATATTGAGGTACTCATCGTCCTCCGACGCGACAGATTTCCCTTTACATGTGTCTCCTGCCGTGGGAACACCAGAAGTCGATGTTCCCGTGTGATCTGGCTGGCTAAAATGTGGTCCTGTAAGAGGCTCATCCCACTCATCTGCAGACCATGGTAATTCATCTTCATCCAACAATTTTTCTTCATCTGGACTAGAATCTTCATCTTCATCTTCATCTTCTTCTTCATCTTCAGCTTCTTCTCCATCTCCCAATCTGCGTGAAAAAAGATGTATGAATGGACTTGAGAACACGATAGCACGTAGTAAAGTCGTGTCTTATGCAACACGAATTCATTTATAGTCATGTATTATGAAACACGACTATGTATATAGTCATGTTTCATAAGACACGACAAAATTTTTAGTCGTGTACTATTATAGTCGACTATAATAGCACACGACTTGCCTGTATCCGCGCCTTAGAAGTCTCACCTCGCATAATCTTCATCTCTTCCTCCTTCGACTGTTGATGCGGGAGTCTTATTGCCCGGGCTGGACGGCCTCTTGATCTACACATGAAATATGCATTTTATTATCTCCTAAACTTATGTTTCTGCTAGTGTTTGATTAGAATAACTACTACTTTAATATAGTTTTTGGTTTTTATAGGAAACAAGAGTAATACACAGAAATGAGGTGAAAAATAACTCAAATGGTTAAATTATCATAACTTCGTGTACAAGTGTTGGATTGGACTTATTCAAGCTTCATGTTAAATTTCAAGAAGTTAGCTTTCCAACGCCATGAACCACGTGCAATTCAGAGTTTGGGACAGAAAGTTATAGCCATTTGAAATTCATGAACAGTAACTACGATCGATCGCCGCAGCCGTAAAAGCAGTATGTTGAAGGAAACGATCGATCGGACCTCAAAACGATCGATCGTATCTACTGAAAATTTTCAATCGCGCAAGACAGTAACGACGATCGATCGGTATCATACGGCGTCGATCAGCAAAGCGATCGATCGGAGGAAAATAACGAAGGAATTGTGATCGATCGGTAAGCAAACGATCGGCAATACGGAGCGATCGATCGCCGTGTGCGGAAAACCGAAATAAGACCTATTTCGACTTGAATTTGGAAGGGGACTTCGTGGTTTCTCTTCAAACTTATAAATAGGCCTTATGGGAGAACGTTTTGGGCATTCAACCTTGGAGAACCAGAGCTTTATTGGAGGCTAGAGAGGAGGAAGAGAAGAGATCTTTTGGAGCAAAGAAGAAGAAGGATTCATGATGATAGATCTTCATAAACAGGCTTTTCTTTTCTCTCTTTCTATGTGTAACTAAACTTTTATTCAAGGCTTGATGAAGCCCTAGATGTGTATTGCTACTCTTGATAGTTTAATTCTATAAAGTTGATTATGATCCATGCTTAATGCGATTTCATGAGTATTCTTTTGAGTGCTTGATCATAGACTTGATTGATTATGAATGAAATTAGATATTGTGATTGATTTTATGCCCGATCAAGGATAAGATTGATTGCATTATAATAGAGTTGTGATTGATTCTATGCCCGATCAAGGATAGGATTGATTACACAATAGTGGATGAACTTTCGTGTCCGATCAAGAACGTTAGTGAATTCATTAGTAATTCGTGTGTCCGATCAAGAACACGAATTACCATACCATGTCAATGTATGCTTAATAATAATTGAGAGTAGTAATTGCATGTCTAGTGGTAGATTCATTGCCTTGATATTTCTCCATATTGATTAAATCTTAGTTAGATTAGATAAAGTTCATTGCTTTCTTTAGAATTAATTAAACCATATCTTTTTCTTCTCTTGAGTTTGGTAAAGTATTCACCGTCCCTGAGGTTCGACAACCCTTTAATACTCACCGTAGTACAATTGCCTTGTGCACTTGCAAGGGTTTTAATTTTAAACGATCACCTCTCTGGCGGTGTCTTACTGGCCGGCCTCACTTCAGCCTCTGGTAGCCTATCCTCCTCCTTATTTGCATTGGCATTTATTTCCTTATTGAGAGTCGAAGTCTCCATGTTATTGCCCGTAGAAGTCCACTCCACGTACAGGCGGAGTAGTCCATTTGTGTCTTGCTTGCTCTTGTGAAGTATAAATATTGACTCCACGTCTTTATCGTCTTCAAGGAGGTATGTGGATTTAGAGTCAACACGATATGACAAAGTTAATGTACCAGATATAGACTTAAGCGGTAATCTTTCTTCCACTTGCTGCAACAGTTCCAGGCACTTTACTCATGTATCTATAGGCAGAAGCTTCCGTTTCCCGCCCACGTACTTATCAGAATTTGTAAAAACTTCATCGTAGTGTAAGCAAACAACTATCTTCTCCATCCGTACCTGCCATTAAAATACCAAAATAAGTTAATAAACTGTCAGACACGATATATTGAAAACTGTATATGAGTGAAAAGCAACGTCTATGAGTCGTGTTTTATCAAACATGACTATTGTTACAGTCGTGTTGTCGAATACACGACTGTAACAATAGTTAAAAACTTGCTAAGTTTTCAACTTTCTTCTCTGGAACCAACTTTCATGATAAAAATCGTCGTATTTGAACTTCACCTACGGGTTTTTTGATGTACGCTACCTCCGTTGAAGTTGTTTTCCAATACCCGGTCTTTCCCGCTCGTTTTCCCACTTTTTGCCGCGACGATGACCTTTCCGGAGTTCGACGGCGCCGGCGCCGGCACCGGTGATGATATGGACGGAGAGGCCGGACGGAACGCCTTCTTCTCCGACTAACGCGAGCTTCTCCGGGTAGCCGCTCTAATTCCGAGTAATATGGAAAAACGGAGAGTGGGTGCTTATACCTAAACTTAAGGTCATATGGAAGAAAGAAAGTGATTCCGGATAATATGAGAAACCCGTAGTTGGCGCCAGGTCACACGTAAAAAGTTGGTTGTTTGTTAAAGATGTACATTATGTCATTACCCAAAAAAAAGATGTACATTATGTACAAAAAAATTTTCCACTATGAAGGCAAGATGAGCCTTTTGTGAAAATGTTATCTTAGTTTCTCTTCAACATGAATTAGAAGTTCTGCTTGGACACTCACAATGTGGGAATTGTTGGTTGTTGCATGAATGTCGCATGGGCACCGTAGTCCTACAAGAGACCTCGCCTGTTCTCATCTCTTTTTCTTCCCAGCTGATGCAGTGATATAACTTCTATTTTTGGCATGGCATTGTTTAGAAAGAAAAGTTTAAATGAGATTGCTCTCATATACATTATATGAGGCCAATTTCAATTCGTAGTCATTAGATCTTGATCTGACGGCTACAATCAGCTATAATGAACTCACTTATCCACTGATTTGGCACTCACCTATCAATTGATTTGATGCCCACCTTCGGATTAGAATCTAACGACCCAAAAGATTGACTTCATGCTCCTTATATGAGAACGATCTAGTATAAATGGATCTCTTGTTTAGATGAAAAGAAAGGAAAGCATACTTTGGGGGTTTTAGGGCATAGCTTTTATTGTTGCGGGAGTCAACTAGCATTTTGGGGTGGTCTGAGAGGATTAGCCCCTCATGCTCTTTAGAGTCCAGCTATTAATTAGTGCAGATTGAACCCCTCCGCCATAATCAGTTAAGTCCTAGGTTTTGGAAATTAAATAAAGAATAATGAGGTTTTAAAATCTAAGATTTTGTAAGCTAATTGTCCCCACTTTATGGTAATTATATTTGATGGGGTAAGATTGTTCTCCTAGGCCTCTGGCATTTAGTATTCAATATACACTTCTAATTAAGAGGATTAAAAAACAAATATAACCTGTGAACATATCTCCATGAAACATCACTTTTTGGTAGAAGTAGAATAATCATGATGGCATGGACAACAACTTTAATACAAGAAGATCTCATGGAAAATGTAAAAACGATGGTTTAAGTGAAAAGTACTCAAATACTCTCATTTTTTGGTAGTTGTATAATAAGTAATTAAGTATCTGCACCAACATATAAAACCAGCAAAATAAAAAGAAGGTGCACTGAATATTGAGACAACTATGAAATTTATTCAGCTGAATGTACGTGAGCAAGAATCCATGATAACGCCGTGATCTCCCTCTGCAGTATCAGTATAAGAAATGGGCTAAGTCAGTATTGGTAAGCAGATTGATGATAACCTTTAACATATAGAAAGTTCCAAAAACTAAATTAAAAGAATTAAGAGAAGGATCATTGCTTAATCTTGCAACAAATTTTTGTTTACCACAAGAATTATGGAATCTGATCGTTAGTTTCTTCTTTACTCATGTATAAAAACACGAAGATAGGACAAAAGGCGGACATGAAATACAATATGAGCAAGATCCAGAAGACGATAGCATTATGAAGCACTTCCACAAAATGATAGCCCAAGTGAAAAGCAAGTGCAACAAACAGAAGAATGTATGTAGCAAGCAAGAAGTAGTGGCCGGAACGACCAACCCATGGTTGGACACCAGCTGCTGGCATGCCTAGTACTGTTGCTGCAGCCGGTGGATTGTTGACCATGTTGGATTTCTGGAAGAGGGAAGGAAGAGGAAAAGAGAAACGGCTCATGGGAAGATGCAGAGAGTACGAGAGAGAGGGAGAGTTGAGTAACTATAGGAGATGAAGGTACGAGGTGAAGTACTATGATAAATTATCAGCCAAAAAAGTGCCGATAAGTGCATGTGTCATGATGAGCGGCTGAGGATCCAGGCTTCTTACTTTATGTGAATTCTACTTATCAATGAATTAGCTGGTAACCATGGTAGAGTTCATGACTTTTTTTGCTCGGTATGTGGAAGGCCCCCAATCTTCCTTCGATAAAAATACACCTCTAGTTTTGTCTTGAACTAAACATAGCAAGTTATAGGCATGCATATATTCCTTGATTAGTGACTAAAACGCCATAAATCCTTTTTCCAATTCATTTTGATTTCTGAGACGAACTTTGGCTTAGTTTTCACAACTTTTAGTCCATAGTACATTTCACTTGACAACTTTGTATAGCAGTGGACATACACTACTATAGACCGATTGTGGCAAACCCAACACTTACTGCTTATTCAATAAGGCACCACAAAATTCCAATGGAGATATTCGTGATTTGGATCCTTTTTGGAGTACAATTAGCCAACCACCAGTTCAAAACTTCAAACGACGTATGTGGATTCTGAACTCTATGCTATAATGCTAATTAGCCTGCCACCATCAAGCCATCACTCGGCGCTCTGTAAGTTAATTATAAAAGTCTTCACTTCCTCGGATCATTCTGTCTTTAGACAAAGCCCTTGAGTGGGTACCGACGTTGCCAAATCCGGGCTGCAGATAATAAATTCTAGGATGACACTCTGGTATTGGTCAATGTCTACCTATAGAAACCCATTAAAGTAACCAGAATATATGAATATCCTACACCAATAGAAAGCAAGAAAAACTGACAGAAACCTGCCTTCAGCCCCCTAGTAGGATTTCTTTTTAAGATGACTAAGCTAATTATGTAGGATGAACAAATAGAAGATGTCAATCACCAACTTCCTCCTGGATGGGGATCCATCACTTGTTTTGGCAATATGAGTGGGATCCAAGCATACAGTCTTTAACTGCAGCTTCTGAAAATTATGAAATTATAACAATAAGTTATTCTGAAATTAAAAGTAAGCATATTGAATGCCCTTGTGTTGATCACATGTCTACCAACTCAAACTTATTCAAAGAACCACAATAAACGTCAAATATATAAGCGAAAAAAAAAACTGAAAGACGAAAGATGCCTTCAGCCCCCCTAGTTATATGGCATTGGCTGGTTGAGATGCCTAAGATTATTTTATAGAATGGTCTGAATGGAAGATATGCCTAAGCTAATCTTGTAGAATGATCAAAATGGTAGAGGTCAATGCCAGATTCCCCTAGACCTGCTGGACGGGACCCATCATTTTTTCCTGGAGGGTATATATAGATGGACTCCATCACAACTCATACTAAATATAACCCTCCACTTCATTTCCTCTAAATTCTATAATTAAAAGTAAGTTGTTAATTTTGTCCTGCCGATATATCAACTTCAAAGAAGAGATTAGTAGATAAATCACTATATTACAATGCTATGTGATCATGGTTCATCAACCAACATGCAACAGATTGTATATCATGTCAATCGTTGTTCTACTTCATTACTCATGTCATGAATTTCGCTTCTTCACTGCTGCGCTGAATACAGACGCTCAACACAGAAAGGCAGCGGTGGCGATCATATTCTCTTTTGTATGTCTTTACTTATTTTTGCACTTTTACCTTGAGAATTGAGGACCCAGATTGTCACTTCTGTTGCTTCACCTCATATTGCACATATTTTGTCAGAATCAATAAATATCCGACCAATGGAATCCAGACCATAAATGACCCAATTCGTAGAAGATGGTCCATGCAAAATGCCCAACGGCCACACTGTAAAGTTGATGATCAGCAGCAGCCAGCAGGAGCCTCCTAGGTAAGACTTTGTCCCACTGGAAAAGCAACAGATGGACCCAAATTTGGAGCCATTATAATTTATAGGTAGATCACCAACCACCATTTCACCCACCCAGTCACCCCAAACGTTATCATGAGAGCGAATTGCTCTGTAAATTTTGATTAGAAGCCACATATATGCAGCACCTGCAAAATGTCAACCTCGAATGGTAATTACTTTTAGGTATCTGCTATTAGAATAGTAAGAGTCACATGATCTGCCTTCATCCTCAACTTGTACCTATGCTGCTATGCAGAGATTCCACCATCCGACACTCCTACTCAGCACATTTGATAAACGACAGAGCCCATGAAATTTAACTGTTGCACCTCTCTTTAAATTCTCCTCTGAGTCTACTCTCCACCAAATCACTGATCAAGTCAGCTTACTAGCTTCCCAAGCCATGGCAAGAGTATTCCCCTCCTTTCTCAAGTACTACCTTGTTCTGCTGGTGCTCTTGAACTCAGGTACTGAAAAGGAGATTAAGTAGTTATACTTTGCATTGTCTTGTGCATTTCCATTTCCTTCAATGTTTCTTTGCTAACGTTAATGCAAAAGGAAGAATACTAACTCCTCTTCTTTCTTGATTATCTCAGGTGGAACAATGAAACTGGTACATGGCACGGTAAATGCTAGCCCCTTCCTTTGCAATTTAAAAAAAGAGAGAAACAGATCTTCTTCTATAAGCAGAATTTGTAAATTTAGACTGAAATGTAATTAGTTTGGACTAATGGGTGAGAATGTGACTATTATGGCATTGCAGAAAACATGGTGCGTCGCAAAGCCTTCATCAGATTATGCGACTCTGAATGACAACCTAAGCTGGGCTTGCGCTCAGCCTCATGTGGACTGCTCTGTACTGAGCCCTGGCTGTCCCTGCTACTACCCCAACACACTCATGTCCCATGCTTCTGTGGCCATGAACCTCTACTACCAAACCATGGGCAGGAACCCCTGGAACTGCGTCTTCAAGGATTCGGCCCTTCTTGTTCTCACTGACCCAAGTAAGCCTCCATTTCCACCCAACTTCTGAATTGCAAATTTTCCACAAAGTCTTGTTGTTTCACTCACTTTTTTGTTAACTTTTTGCAGGTTTTGGGAAGTGCAACTACCCGTATCTGTAAGAATGTGAGACCTTATGTATCTTTGGCAAGTGCATTTTCTGGTAGTTTTTATTTCTGTGTAGTCAGTCGATATGGTCTGATGCATTACACAAATCCATATGATCTGAGTATTATAAGAAAATCTGAGCTCTGTGCAGACTACAGGTCCTTAGAGACCTTGAGACTGATTTGTTCATAAGATAAAGGCAGCTAAATTCTCACTTTTTTGTACTTGTTCATGTTCGCAACACCGTTCTCATTACCAACTGCAATCGTTCTTTTCTTCGCAAGGGAAGATCATTGGCAATGGAGACCGTATTATAGTTGTACCTCTCGAACATTCTCGAAACAACACCTGAGATTCACTCAATTTTATGGAAGAACAAGTTAAAAAGCTAACATCAAAGTGGGGATGGGGAAATTCTCTCCTCAGGTGTCAAAATGAAACATTCATATTACAACCTTCAATCCCAACTGCATCCCCCGAGTCAATGCCAGCGAACTGACAAATTTCTCAAAATAGACAAGAATTTTTGTAAACCAGTGCTCGCGATAGGAGCAGCAAGCCAAGAAAATATAACAGGAAATTCTCAGCCAGAACGAAATCAGTACATTACAATCTTCAGTCTTTGGTAGAGAGTCCAAATACCTAGTATACTGGTGTCCAGCATTGTACCCCATGTTTGAATTATATGTGAAACATCAAATTTGACACGTGTTCTTCAAGATGTTTCTTTGCTTCTTGCCTCCCTCCATCAGCAATTGCCAACTTCCCAGGAGGTTGCTCACCCTCCTGAACAGCCTTGTTGCCTTTGATGGCCAAAGCCGCCAAACTAAGCAGTTCATGTCCATAAAGTAAAGAATGGTACGGTGAACTTCAAATTCAGCAGACAACTAAAAGTGCATGCAAAACAAGTAGATTTTCAGCGTTTGATAACCAAGATTACTTTCTAAAATGCACTCACCTGTACCGTCTGCTCATTACTCTTGGAATGGGTGTCAAACTGCTGGAGTGTTAAGCCATCGATTCAATTTTTCCTGCCCATGGTCTCCATCGATCCAATTTTTCTGTAATTAGTGGCAATTGAATAATAGTGACGGTTTAATCAGGTATTACGGCCAGCAAGCAATTTAATCAATAGTGTCCAAAGCTACTTACAGAGGCAACAAACAGAGGGAGCTCAGGGTGACAGGAGTAGGAAGGGAGGAAAATCGAATCACAGCAGGCGGGGCGGTCGAGGGGGAGGACACCGGCTCGCCATTAGGAGCCGGCGCTGCTCACAAGATTACTTACTATTCCCTCCAATCCAAAATATTGTATATATTTGAAAAAATTCTTATTTTTATTGAACCATGAAACCGAGAAAGAAGTCACGTGACTTCTCCCTGATAAGTCACGTGACTTCTCCCTGATATCCCATCCAACTCAATATGCTCATTCACGAACTAAGTTCAAGTCAATTCTTCCCAATCTCCTCTAATTTTGGACTTATACAATATTTTAGGACAGAGGGAGTATTTTTTTTTGTAATGACATAAGATTACAAGATTACTTGGCAAACATTATCTGAATGCGTTTCCTCAATCATGTCCGAGTACAATGTAATACTTCGCGAAAAGTTACTTTGTTGCCCTTTTAAGCTCAAATGTTTTTGTACAAAGAAAAAGTTTCAAGTATTCATTTGCTTGGCTATATATTTTATACAGTTTTTTAGTCCATTCGTCATATCTTTTCGATCGGATCACTCTACTTGATTGTTCACGTCAAAAGATCCCACATTAATTGTTCATCAGTAACCAATCTCTATGCTTCCTGCACGGCTCCCATTTCTCAAATCCGCCAAGAGACTTTGGAAAAGAGCTTCGCTTGCCTAAATTCGATACGAGAATTCATTTGCTTGAAGCCATTCGACATGATTTACATGCCAACGGACTTCCCACTCAAAAGACTACCTTACCAATATACCAGTCTCCTAAACAGTAACACTAAAATAACAAGAAAGAAGCAGCTGCTTCAATGGAGGAGAACAATTACCGTGCTTCAGCATCTCAAGAAGGGCGAGACTGCTGAATGGAGGTTATAATTTTCTTTTTTTTCCCACATGAGCCAGGGTAGCAATATTGGATACAAATATACAACATGGATTCTGGTAATGCAATGGAGGTGGACCCTCGTGTCTCTGAGTTGCCTTGGTCGGATTGAAGACAGCTAGCGTGTAATAGGGATATCGAAAATGCTGATAATTGTCAAATTTATGAGCTTGCAAATGGGGTTTGTAGAGGAACTGTGTGTATGTACAGATGAAACTTAGAGTTGACGGTATAGTATCGTATGATGATTTATGCGGCAAGCTGTATGGTTCTGTTCCTTTCTGTTTTAATAGAATGTTTCATTGCAAAAATTAACAAACTTAATACGCTCAAGCTTATATCCTCCCAGATTTCACTATAGGATGTGACAATATATAGTTCAGCAAAGCTCATCTTCCCGTCGGATGGTTGCCGTGGGAAAGAACAAAAGGACTGATAAATGTGACAAGATGCACGCGTGCAGTGTGGCGTAAGAAACAAAACTGCAGAACGAGATCTACTTACTTCCCAAATGTTGTTTGGCACCACCAACAACCTGAGACACAATTGACTGAATACATTCTTAAATTGTGTACACGCACTATTATTTAGTTATTGTACCTCCAGAACTAGTGATCCAACTTATCAGAGGCAAGCAGTATGAACACTATAACGTACTATATGAATAAATAAACTACACTAAGAAACCTTATTCCTATTCGTTGTATTTTTTACTTTCTGATCTCTCTACTTTGTTGTCCATGTCAATAGATCCTTCATTGTCCTTCAAGGACTCAGTGTCCATGCTTCCTGCACGACTCCTGCTTCTCAGATCCTGCAAGATCAGCGATTACATAAGAGTTTGGTTTACCTACATGTGCAACAACCAATACATTTAAATAAACCAAGTTCATACTCCCTTCATCCCATATTAATATGGGACGACAGAGTATTACATACGAATAAATTTTGCTAATGCAGAAACATTCTTGTTAGGGGAAGCCAACCTCACGATAGGGAAAGTCATCTGCTTCAAGCATCCGAACAACTTTACCCATTTTGGGTCTCTTACCTGAGTCTGGATCTATACATCTTAGAGCAATCAAGAGAGCACGTTTCAGTTCTCTTGTGATTGGTTTTGTATCCAGCTTTGGGTCTACAACTTCCTCGGCTCTCTTTGCACCTACCATAGTTTTAAGCCATTCTACAAGATTCACCTACCAAAGAACTTCCCACTTCAAATACTGCCTTACTAATGTCTTTAAGACCTTGATCAGTAAAGTTTAAAAATATAACAAGCAAATAACCTCATTTTCAGGACGACCATAATCGATTGGTTCTCTTCCAGTGATTGCCTCAAGCAAGAGGACTCCAAAACTGTAAATGTCGCTCTTCTCATTTAAAAGACCAGTATTGGCATACTCAGGTGCTACATATCTGATAAAACAAAAAGGTTCTCACGCCACAGCAAGAAAATATGATTGCATATACACACGCTGTCATACCTAAGCATAAAATAGAACTGTTTATCCAATGACCTACCCAAATGTTCCCATTACTCTGGTTGTGACATGGCTCATCCCTGAACCCAAAAGTTTAGCTAGACCAAAGTCAGAAACCTTGGCATTAAATTCCTCATCAATCAAAATGTTGCTGGACTTAATGTCTCGGTGTACAACTTTTGGTTCTATTGCTTCATGCAAATAAGCAAGCCTGCATTCCATGAACTAAGAATTACAGATAATTGATTTGCAACTGGACATAGTGAAAAATAGCCAGAGCAGCAATTTCAGCAAAGAGGATTTACAGCAATAGACTTACGCCTTTGCGGTGCCTAGGATAACTTCCATGCGAGACTGCCAGCCAAGGACCCCACGGTGACGCATAGTCCCGTGAAGCCATTGCTCTAAGTTGCCATTATTCACATATTCATATACGAGCATCCTACATTTATCAAGAAAAATGGACCATCATTTTTCTTACAGTTACCAAAATCTAGAAGCAAAGAAGAAAGTATTCACCTATGGGTTCCCTCGACACAATAGCCCAGAAGTCGCACCAGGTTCTTGTGTCTCACGTGGCCAATAGCTTCCACTTCAACTCTAAATTCCTACTCTGCCTGGTCTCTACAAAATCAACTGTTTAAATGAATCTCTACATACAAACTAAAAAACCTAAGTCAAAACAAGTGGAGCTAGTACTCACAAATTATTAAGAAGCTTCTTGACTGCTACCTCAGTTCTATTGATAAGCCTACCATGAAATACTATGCCATATCCACCCTCGCCAAGCACGTTATCCTTTGAGAAACGATTAGTCGCATACTCGAGATCTCTCAGGGTGAACCACTGACCCCATCCAAGATGTGAAAACTCAGGTAGACCTATTAAAGGTGAGGCAGAAACAAGCCCGTGCAAAGACTTCTTGCGTAAATTGACTCTACTCAAACTTCCATCCTCACCTGATTGCAAACTACCAGCTCTATCATTTATATGCATGGAAATACTTCCGCTTAGATTGTCTCTATCACTTGATTTGGCCATTTCTAGATGCAACAAAGTCTTCTCTGCCCCTTTCTTCAACAATTTATCCTGTTGGGGTGGAACTCCTTGACTTAATTCATCATATGGAGCTCTTACTCTGTCAACCTTTATCTCCTTTGAGACATTGGGGATTTGAGACACTTTGTCAAGCCTCTTTAATCTCTTCCGAAACATGACCCACAAAGACAAGAGACCAACTGCCAATGCAATAATTAAACCAACCATGATGCAGATCAAGACCCATAGCTTTCGCCCAATGTGTGGTATCTTCTTCGTTAGATAACCTTCTATAGACATTTTCTATCCAGAAAACACATTTTATTCCAAATAAGTATCCATTTTTTCAATGAAGTACACAATCACTTGGAACTGAAAAAGATCATAAAGAAACAAAAGTGCAAAAAAAAATTTAAAGATAGCTAGCCCCATTAATTGTCTACAGATACAACAGCTATGTTAAATAATTTTTCGAACGCGAAGGTAAACTTGTTCTCAAATTACACTAATGCATTACAAATGCACTTCTTATGCTGGCAGGTAGAAATAAATGGTAACAAAAAAGAAAGAAAGCCTACCACTTTATTCCCTGTTCACTATCCAAACAGAAGAAAAACACAATTCCCTTCAGCCATTCTCAAGATTCAGCCTAGTTCCTATCAAAAGGACAAAAGTCACAAAACAGAGGAATGCAAGAGGAGGAGGGAATATAAAGAACAACAGAAGAGAAAAACCCCGCAGAAAACTTTCATTTCAATCCCAATTACATCAATGTACATAGTAGAGGAAGCAAACTAACCTTTTTCAGCAAAGTAATTGTCTTCTCTCGCTCTTTAGTGAAGCAACTACATAATAAGCTAATAAAAGTTACATGAAAATAATACACGTAAGAAAATCTTACATCAACTTAAAACTTGCAAGATATGGCAATTTTCTTCGTCAAAACCTCCTCTAGATTCTCTTTAAAAGTGTAGCTTGCGTGCAGAATTCCTGCAAAATTGATCTCCTAAGGAACCCAATTCTGAACAATTTGGATGGCCATAAAGGTAAAAGAGCTATTGAAATGGCTGGGTGGTTTGTTTTTTGTACACGAGATACAGTGATCGTGAAAAAGACAGAAAAAGGAAAGAGCTCTGTTTGCATTGGAGAAAAAACAGTGAGAGAGAGAGAGGACCAAAGATAAAGCTGATAGGAGAGAGAGAGAGAGAGCTTGCTTGGAGCAATACATTACACTATCACACGTCTGACTATGGTGTGACTGGTAAGAGTTAAGGACTATGAAAGGGTCAAAGACTAGGATTAGAAGCATAAGTTTCCTTACTTTTGGTTTAATTAAACCAGCTCAGCTTTAACCTTTCTTTCCTCACTTCCCAACTTGTTCTCCCTAAATAAATGAACTCCATTTTTTTCCATCTTTGTACATTTTCATTCATGGTTTTCTTTGCATTTTTCATTGAGTCCTGTTTATATGTCTCACGTACACATCCGATTTCGATAAGGCGGCATGCACGTTTGAATCACCGCATGATGTCAAATCTCAACCAAACGGCTCACAATGCCTCGGCGCATGCCAACGTGCTTGAGCTGATTCGCTTATTAACCTTTTCCTTCTTCATTTATCTCCTCTTAGTCATGCAAAAACTTGTTTGTTCCACCTTTCAAGTGTTTATCTCATTATCAAAAAACAAAAAGCAAGTCTTTAATAATAACTCAAATAAAACTAGGTACATGCTCATATCAGAGCAGTAAGGTAAGGTCATTAATACTAGTAATGAGAAAGATAAAGAGTTTTGTTGGAAGTCCTTTTCAATCACTCTGGAAGACTGCCTTACTCTCTCTCCATCCACAACCAGAACGAGGCAAGCTTTCCGTGTCTTTCCTCTCCAATTCCCCTACTTTTTCTTGCATATGGAGATGCCTCGCCCATATTGTAAGCCTATAATGCAGGTGAACTTCAATTCCAGAACGTGGGGATGGGTCCCTGCAGAGTCACAGTAGCCAAATGCATATGACACTATGTCCCATCATTTTAAGGATTTGAGTGTGATTGAGATGGAGGATTCATATGGGAGAGAAATGCAGAAAGCCCCATTGAAAGATGGCCAAATTTCACGTGGATAGGATAATGAAATGGAACTCATTTTGTCCTTTCTAATAAAGGGCTGAGAGTTAGTTTTTTGTTTATTGAAGGCAAGGAAGCTAGCTTTTGTTAAGGTGATAGTGATACACATTGGTGTTTGGCATTTTGGCAACCTAAGTGGAGTTAGGCTCTGATCGGAAGGCCCATCTCACTCAAGTAGAGTATGAGTGGGGGTGAGTGACCTGAGACCAGCACTGTGAAATCATCGACTGTTATAAGTTCATCCCACTCTAAGGACACAAGGTTTGCTACGCTCTTTGATGACATGCTTGTCCTTCACCTCTTCATGTATGTATGTTTTCTGAGGGGCTGTTTGGAAGGCCATTTTTTACTTCATTTAATGCCACTTCCAACCATTTCTCACTAAAAAGTATTTGAGAGGCACATTTACATAGTCATTTACATTTATACGGGGAATAGTCATTTTAAGGGTCATTTTTATTCATGAGCATGTCAAATGTGTTTTTAAATAAAAATCTTATGATAAATGACCATGATTACCCTTCCATCATTCATCTCCCACTTTTCAATCCCTATCACCCATGCTTAGTTGAAAGTGGTACTCAAGGGCTAATAAGACATTTTTATCCTCAAATGGGTTTCCAAATGGACTCCCCAAACAACTATTTACATCTTAAATGATTAAAAAAAATATATAAAAAATGGGCATTGCCAAATAAACTATTATTTTCATTTCATTTGAAAAAAAAAAAAACTTTACCTTTCCTACGATCATGGCCTCCCAAAGAGCCCCTGAAACAGGTCAGGGTAGCAATAGATAAGGAATCTTGTTATTATACACCTTGGCTCATGTACAATGGTATGCGCCACGCACCATGGGCTGTCAAATTCTAAATCGGACGACTCGTGTTAATACAAAGGACGGGGAGATTTGATTCACCTGCAGGCAGGCCTGGCGCATGTTAAACTCTTTTCCATGTATAATAAGCTCGTTTGAGATGTAACATAAACTAACAAGTTATACACCTCTACCATTCAAGAGGATGAACTTTAAAGTTCATGTTCATACAAGGTTCAACAATATTTGAGTGAAACGATAAGGTAAGAAGTTTTTAAAAGATGTAACATGGATATCGCCTATAAATGACTCTAAGCTCCTCTTAAAATGTATTCCCTCCGTCCGAAATTATAATCACCGTAACGTTTTTCTAAATGAACGGAGTAATATATTCATTATAAAAAACCTTATGGTGATAATAATTCCGGATGAGGAATTATTAAAGTGCTTTTCTGCCACTGAGTTTGCCCTTGTTGGCTTGTTGCGGTGTTTTAGAGATTCAATTGATTTAAGGAAATACTAAGGGTACAACGAATACATACACCATAGCTAACACCAATCGATTTTTCATTTTATTAGTGAGAGCGCTGTTAAATAGTTGTGCCAAGGTAGACGACGGCGGCGAACGGCGACAGTCGCTCCGGTGACGGCGGCAGCCGCGACGATCACTTCTTCCAATAGGGTCCTCACGTCGCCGAGCTAATAAAGAATTCCCCTTTGCTTCTGCGCATTGCATAGCTTCGCGGGGAATCAGACCGGCGGAGTAGATCGTGGTCGCCGGACAGGGCCATCTTCTCTCTCTCTCTCTCTCTCTCTTCTCCATTCCCGTCACCCAAAGGTTGAATCTTGTGACACCTGGGGGGGCCATTCGTCCATTCTCTGTCCTTCCCCTGGTTAGGCATCATCTTTTTCTGTTATTTGGCCATTTTCTCTCTTTTTTGGTATAAAAAAATCCATGTCTATATTCAGAAGCATAAAATGAACTCTAGCCTTCTTGTTTTTTAAGTTTTCTAGTGCATCTTCTAGGCGATCAAAAGGTAGTACATAAAAGAGGGGAAGAGATCACAGGCATTGGAAATGGGCAGATTGATTTGGACGAAAAGTAGAAAGGTTGTGGTAGTTTCTTCCACAGAAGATAATTAATATTTGCAAACGAACATTCACTTTGTTTATTTAGGAAGATGAGATCCATCAGTCATAAGATATGGGATGGGGTTTTTCGAGGTGTGTTGGGATATCCTGTAGTTTGGGAATAGGCAGTATAAGTATCTGGGCATGGATACGTAAGGCCATTGTTCCCTTCGTTTGGTGGAATTTTACCCTAAAAATATGAATTACATGGGGAAAACTCAAGTAGGTTGTCCCACCTAATCTGCTTTTATAGTTGTAATTTGTATGCATCGTTATAAATTGTTTTCTTTTTGTAGGAAAGGACGAGAGGTGGGATGTTTGTGACTTTTTTTCCATTTTTGGTAAGATCCTGATTTGCTGGGATGGCTAAGCAGTCAGCTGGGACAACACTCTCTGTGTATCTTTACATTCCCAATATTGTAGGTGAGGTTCTTGAACTGGTTGTAACTGCCAGTCTTCTTCAAGTTTGATTGGTTTTGGGCACATTGTTGCTCTGCATCTATGGTTCTTTATTGCATGTGCAAGCTCATTGATTAGGAGGAACTTACGTTGCAAAACTTGAGCAAATAAAAAAATTTATTTACTTTACTTTTTTGTCGTTTTTAGGATTTTAATATTTCTATCATTTCTTGCCTTCCAAAATCATAATTATAATCAAGTAGTGCATTGTCCCAACTATTTGGGGTCGGCGACATGGATCTTACGTGTCCATTCTGGCCTGTTTTGAGCCTTCCAAAACACTAACTTCAAATTTTGATCATTGAGCATAATTATGAAGGCATGCTACCAAGGTTGGTTATGGATAGAAATCTAGATTACTTGGCGTTGACGGGTAGCATGCACTCAGATTGTCTACTTTTCAAATAACAATTGCTGGATCAAAACTTTCGTTCTGCAACTGCTCCAGAAGATTTCTGCATTAATGATCTTGAATTTTCAGCATTTTTTAGAAGGCAAAAAGTAAGCTCGAACTCATTACAGTCTATTCTGACAAAGCAATGAAAGAAACAAAAGAAGGAAGAAATATAGAGGAAGATTTTATTTTTTTGTTTATCCCAAAATTGTCTGCCTATATATACATGGTTATATTTTTTTCTGACTTTTAAAACTCGGTACTTAGACTCTCAAACATATCTTAACTTGAACCCAAATAACTTTACACAGAAAAATTATTCTCTTTCATCTCATTAGGGAACTTCCAACTAAACTGTGACCTTTTGTAAGAAAATTGAATACTAACCACGGCCTTCGTTACATAGGAAAAACAGCTAATTACCACTTCTAAACGACATAAAACATGTAGATTACATTTGGAATTCTGCTGCTCCTGTAGCACAAACCATTCTCGAAGCTGTCTGATGCATGTACTATTAGAATGTCCCTGTTTCTAAAATAATTAAAGTACACTGGTTGAATTTTCTGACTACTGCATTTGGTTTTCCTACTTCTAATCTCTGTCAACCAAGTATAGAATAGTGTACATCACGTAACTCTGTTTGTTCTAAGAAACAGGAAAATAGTATCCTTCTAATATGCAGTTTTTAACTATGTTTAATGTTATGGAACTTTCTTGTGAGAAACTTATCCTTTGTAGGATGTACGACAATTTAGAATTGTAGTTAGTATTCTTTGAGGTTCATCTTACTCTTGATGTTTGTATAAATCTAAATGTTTCTTGTTTTTTAGTACTATAAAATTCTTATATCTGCTTGGTTGGATGACTAGAAATTACTTTCTTCTTTGCTTATGCCTGGTTGTTGTAGCCAGAGTCTTTGGCCTCTCTTCTTGGCCCTTACATTTAAATTATGATGCGGGAGCCTTTTCAATATAAATAACCATGATTACATTAATCTTACACATATAATCACTTCACATAGAAACATGAACTTTAAGCTGCAGATGAAGTTAAGGTAATTAATTATATCACATCCAGAGGCCTACTTTTCGAATTTGATCTATTTTTTCCATTACAGACTTCTCACCACTTGTGTAGGTTGTTAAAGCTTAAACGAGACCAATTTTTTAATTTTAGTTAAGATGGTGGGATGCATTTTTACTGAATAGTCCTGTGCAGTTTTATCTAAGATTCTTTTATTTGGCTTAAACTGGTAACATATATAGCTTCTGGATGGTAGACACTATAAACTTTGTTTTTTCTGTAAGCTTGAGACAAAAAGGTGCATTTCTTTCATGAGTATTTATGTATGCATTATGTGTGCAATTTTTGGGATGTCATTAATTAGTTCTTCGACATTGAAAATGAGTGTGTATTTGCATAGAGGTGTTTATTGCAAACCTTCAGTTTTATTTTGTTTATAAACTTCATAGTAGATGCTTATGGAATATGAATTTTGCAACTTCTTGACCACAATCAAACAGGAAAGGATGTTTGAACTAACTCTTATTCTTTCTCTGCAGGATACATAAGGATTATAATGAATTGCATTGCATTTGGGTGCTGCTCTTTTGACAAAAAACTTTTTGTATTTCTCTACTTCATCAGGTAAGCATAAGAAACGATTGAGATTGAAATTTGATTTTCACTGTTTAGATTTTAGTGTAAATGGATATTTTCTTCATTTTCAGCTTCGTTTTAGATGGGGTCGATGGTTGGCTTGCACGCAAATTCAATCAAGGTAATTTTGAATTTTCTGTTGACATTGCCTTTCTAATACTGGTTGCATATTCTATGTGATGGCTGAGTGGCAAAATTTTAAGCATCTTGTCATGTGTTTTGCTTTCAAATTACTAAACAGTTATAGTCAGTAGCCTTAAAAAATTACGTATCTAGCTGATACACAAATAACAACGTCTTGGCCTGTAGTTCACCATCTTGTAGCTGACAAATTGTGTACAAAGTGAAATACGAACTCAAAGCAAATGCTAGAAAGAGTTTAGCTGATCAAGATATTCTCTCTTTTGGGAATCAGTAATGTGTAAACCATGTCAATTCAAGATCGTCCAATATTCAAAAGCAACATAATTGAACTTCAAAATCTCATTTGAAGAATACATATAAGACAGCAGATTTTGTATCCTTTGCTTTATGCTGATTATGGACAACAGGTTTTACATTATATTTATTCAGTTTTTTCCTAGGGTTGTTATCAAAATATAGCTTGTATTCATTTCAAAAGAATGCTTAGAATGTAAACTTGTTGGCAATACGATTGTAATGTCTCTCTGTGATAGGAGTAGATATGTTTGGAATTGTCTGTCTTTTTCATTAAGTAAAAGCTATTGCAAATGGCTGACCATAAGTTTCTTATTTCAGTATCAACTTTTGGAGCTGTATTGGACATGGTTACCGACAGGTGCATATCTTGACATTATCCAATTATAAGAACGATAAATATGAAGGTTTATCTAAATTATTCATGTTGGTAGACAGTAGTGGCTGTTGCTCTAAGTATTTATTTTTGCTTCTTCATTGCTTTTTGTATTTTCCATCTGCCAGGGTGAGCACGGCTTGTCTTCTAGTGGTCTTGTCTCAATTTTATAGGTACATCCTTTTGCATAATTTTATTAAGTTGATTGATATTTATCTCACTAAGCTTTTATGTGGCGATTTTGCAGCCCTGGCTTGATTTTCTTATCACTGCTTGCTCTTGATATAGCTAGCCATTGGTTGCAAATGTACAGGTGTGTTATATGATGAAACAAGGCATGACAATTACAAATGAGTTGATTTATTGGATATTTTTTATACTCCACACCTTGACATGATCAAGGGTATATCTTATATACTGTCTCAAATGCTGCCATTGGGAGGATTTGTTAGGTATACATTAGAAGTGTGTTTGCTTCTTAGTTCTCCATCATTTTATGGTTGCTGAAACCCACAGGGACGTAAATGAAATTTGACTCTAATTTTTTATATTTTTCTCATTTAACTAATGTGTTAGTAGAGACTATTTTGTTCCTTTAAGATGAAAGAGGAACGACATCAAGTAATTTTTGTCAGTTGAAATGGTGTTTGCCAAAAATTTTGGAAGATATAGAAATACGTTTACATGCCTATTTACACTTCAGATTGAGAATCTATTCATTTATATTTTACTTGGGGGCTGCAGTACATTTCTTTCGGGCAAGGCTAGTCATAAAGATGTGAAAGACAGCACGAGTTGGCTTTTTAGAGCATACTACGGCAACCGCTTTTTTATGGCTTACTGCTGCGTGGGAACTGAGGTAATGATTTTATCCAATCTGCTTATTAGTTTAGTTAAAAAGTTCAGTTGTTTCCTCTAAAATGTTCCTTTTTTTGGCACTGCTCTTTTTAAAATGGCCAGTGGAATACGATGACTGCAGGTCTTTTATATCATACTTTTCCTTCTAGCAAAGACATATTCAGACAGTGTGATTGAGGTTAAAACTTCTTACACGACTTTCAGATGGTTTTGCTTCTTCTTCTGCTGCAAATAACATTTTGCTGAGTTATATGTCCTTTGCTTCTGTAGGTGCTTATAATTGCTCTCAAGCAGCAATCGATGATGTCTTGTTTAACTGTTCTTTCTCTGTTTGGTTGGGCAATTAAACAAACAATCAATGTAATACAGGTAGAATCTCTCTTGAATTGTAATCATCAAAGCTCACAGTTATGTTTTTGGAGTATACGTTGAAGAATATCTGCTACTTAAGTGTGCAACCTACAATATGCTACCAATTTAACTCATCCATAATCATAATCATAATCAAGTAGCGCCTTTTCCCAACTATTTGGAGTCGGCGACATGGATCTTACTCCTCCATTAAGGCCTGTTTTGGGCTCTACCTCTTTTGCAAGAGATAGCAAAGTCAAATCCTTTTTTATTAACTCCATCCAAGTTCTCTTAGGTCTCCCTCTCCCTCTTTTAACATCGTTTACATGCATCACTTCTAATCTTCTCACAGGGGCATATCTATTGGTCTTCTTTGCATATGCTCATACCAACGCAACCTACGTTCCTTCAACTTCTTCCCCCAAAAGAGCTACCCCTACACTCTCACAAATATATTCATTTTTAATTCTATCTTTCATAGTTATCCCACTCATCCACCTTAACATTCTAATTTCGGCTACATTCAACTTATCTATATGACTTCTCTTTGGTGCCCAACACTCCACTCCATAGAATATTGCACGCCTATCACACAATACACTCGAGATTGCCCTTCACTTTACTCGCTCCGCATTTATCCTATCAATATCTTTTTTTATGTATAATGGATTCTAAGTAACGGAATTGATCACACTTTGGCACTTTTTGTCCATCCATTTCAACTAAGACTCTACCTATAGTTCTACATTCCATGCACTCTATCTTAGTCCTACTTATTTTAAAACTTTTTTATTCTAGATCCGCTCATCCATAATCCCATCTAAAAAAATCATCCATATTAATGTTTGATGATCTCTACCACGTGTGTGTTTTTCCTTTTGCTTATAAAAGCTGTTATAATCATGGCACCAAGAAGGAACAAGACGCACATTATCATGTTCGCACTAATCAATATGTCATTGACATTGTTTGTAGTTTGAAATTTCATCTCCAGAATCCATAATGTTGTTTCATTTTTTGTTCATTATCATGCAGATGAAAACAGCTGCAGATGTTTGTGTAGTTTATGATATGAACAGGAGGGACAGACCTTGAAGCTCTTTTCAAGAATCCAATTGAGTAATTATCCAAAAAAAAGAACTCAACTGAGCAGGCTTGTCTCTTTGCCATGATGTGTGGTGGGTACTTCTTTCGGCATGTATCCCTAAGGTTTTAAATGTTATCTTGCTAAGGCTTTTTGCATCCTCGATGTATCCTTTTATGTAATTTTGTTCCATGTTACTGATATATGTTGTTGAAGCCGTCCAGGTGGAAATTGGATAGTCAGTTGTAGGCCGGTGAAATTTTAGAGGTGTGAGTTATATCCCTTCAGCCGCTACATTGTTTTCAATTTTTCTGGTGCATAGTGAAACCCCTCCCTTTCTGAATCTACCGCCCAAGGTGCCACAGGTCTGAGCCCTTTCTGGAGCTTGCGTTTGTATATCATTCTCACTCACGTCTTCACCTTTTCCATCAACTCCAGACCATAAAAAGTTTTCAGTCAGCAAACAAATGCATTTTAAAAGACTTTCTGGTCTGCCTTATAGGATGTCCTCAAGGATATCCTCCATCACTAGGAGCCTTTGATCATGATGATTGATGTGCACAGAATAAGCCTGTGTAGCATCAATGTGGATGAGGTGGTAGCTTGTGTGCTTTGATGCGGATAATTAATCGCTCCTAATGATGGAGGGTATCTTGGTGTCACCCTTCAAGGCGGATGAAAAATGCTTCCATTTCAGAAGCAAATACGCCCTCCCTCCCGTTTTAGATGCTCCATCTAGAAAAGGGGACAATCTCATTTTAGGTGTCCCATATGGTCAATTTAAGTGGATTTTGAACCTCTTCTGTCCCCTGGAATTTTAATTAGAGTTTCCACCATCCAATAAAAAATAACATTTTTTAGGATGAAGCTACTAAAACAGGATGGAGTGTCACATTTGCTAGTAGTCATCAATCAGTCATCTGCCAAATCTATTCAATTATTTAAGCTCTTGCTGGCTTCAATTCACCGTTTGGTTGACTTCTATACTAACAATCGTTCCAATCTAATTGTAGGTCTCTCTTTAGCTCCTCTTCATGATAACTCTTTGGATCCTCCACAACGAAGCTACAAATTATATGCTAGTTAATCTAATATCCTTAAAAAAATCCTGCTCTTTAGAATAATCAGGTCCAAGTTCTAGATGGAGATCGGCCCCTTCTACGCCTATCTAAAAAAAAATACAGATCGGTAATTTCTCTCTTCTATGCCTCACTTGCACTTTCCACTTACACAATGTTCTTCTAAATCCTCATCTCAAATTCAACTTCATGTAACATTGGAGAAGGCAAAACAATGACTTGTAACACTTTTCTTCTCAAAAAATGTAAAGAAAACGATGTGCCAAAAAATATAAAGAAAACAGGTTCAAACTTGAAATTCGAGATTAGATCTTAGATTGGTAGGGTGCTGACTCACTAAATTGATTATTTTCCTTAAAAGAGTTAAGTAGCTTTCATGGAAGTTTGTGACAGGCCCAAAAGTCCAATTTTCTTGAGGTACCTTCTTGAGGTACCGCTTCATCGCCTCCGCCATCAGCGCCACGACCTGCTGGAGGTGCTCCAGCTTGCTAATAATTTAGTCTACTGTTTGAAATCCTTGTTGCAAAAGTATGTGTGTTGTATGTACGACAGACTATTTAAGGGCCTTGTTTTTTATAACAAGCAGCCATCAGAAATTATCACCTTTTGGGGCGAAAAGTTGAAAATGCACCGAAGCACATCGTGAGCCATCGGATCAAGATTAGATGATTTGGCCAATCGCCGATCGCCGTCGCCTATCAGCCTTCCCTCGCCGATGGTTGTTGCTTGCTCTGCCGCCGTCATTCTGTTCCCGAACCTAGCTGCTCGCCATCGCTCCGTCGCCTCAGAACTTCCGCCATCAGCCTTACCGAGCGTGATCTTGCCACCTCACCATCGCCGGAACCCAGGGCGCCATCGAACCATGGCCCCTCGCCATCGCTCGAGCTCTGCTCTGTAGGTCGCTCTATTAGACACCCGAGCCGATGGCTCGGGTTTCATCTCTTTTTTTTTTATTTCGACCCGACCCTACAAACTAGATTGGTTCCTTTTATTATTTTTTCAATTGAGCTGAAACCCGTCGTATCATCTTCATTTGCCGAATCAAATCTGAACGCCCGTAGTTTAATTCCACGCCCGTCTTCTCTTAAATAGACATCAACGGTTCAGATCTTTTTCTGCACTTAATCTCAGCTCTTGGGTCACTTTGGCACTTCAAAACACGCGTAATGGCTTTAATTTTGCTGTTTTGCAGTTCGAGTACTTGAACCTATACAAAATAGAACATGTCCCAAATTAGTCTTCTGGGATGTAAATCAACGACTTAGATCTTTTCTGCGAGTGATCTCAATGTTTTAAATAAATTAGGCTCTTTAAAACTTGCTTGCGTATTCAAATGAGTTATTTGATTTCTCTGTGTTTATTTTCTCCGTATTTTTTGATTTATTATATTGTGTAGTAAATGCCTTCGTCGACCTCACCACGTTATTCAGTTTTCACCGGTGCTCGAGCTTCTACTCGAGCACTATGTTCTGGCTGAAACACCTGAGCATTCGGCTCGGGTTATTTTATTTCTTTATTTTTTTCTTTGGATTGGGTTCAGACCCGTTGTAACAACTCCATTCGCCGGATCTAATCTGAACCCCTCTTCACTTAAAATCAAAACCCATAGTCTTGAAGGATGTAAATCATCGACTTAGATCTTTTCTGCGCGTGATCTCAATGTTTTAAATAAATTGGGCTATTTAAAAAATGCCCCGCGTATTCAAATGAGTTATTGGATTTCCCTTTGTTTATTTTCTCTGTATTTTTTGGTTTATTATATTATGTAATAACTGCGGATGTCCTAAAGAACTGGATTGACCCGGGTTTGATATTAAGATGCAACATTAATGAAGTTGATTAGCGGGGTGTTTGTGTGATGAATAGAACACACTTCCCTTGAGCAGATGTTCTGAGCTCAAACCCCCACTCCATTGGCCACCCACTCGGGATTATATCCTGATTTACCTGATGCCACGATGCGTATGATGGGTGGGCCTTGTATGTGTAAGGACCCTAACCTTTGAACCGGTTTATTTTAATATTAGTCGTTGGTTAATCGTGTGGTTTAAGTGATTTCCGATTTAACTCGGTTGTTTTCGAAAATAAATGAATTTACAAAGGTTTTAATCAAAAATGATTTCACAATAATGAGTTTCAAGTGATTTTAGATCAAACCTGCATTTTTGAAAATTTTTCGATTTTTTACTAATTTTTTGAAAATTAGGGTTTGACGGGACCCCGGCGGGCCCCACCGTCAAAAATTAGGTTTTTTATGACCAAAATGCCTCAGACATTACAGAAAGTCATTACAAAAAATTTCAAAATTTTTTGGACTTAATTTCGGCTTAAAATGGCCAAATTATCCAATTTTAGCCAAAAACCTTATTTTTACCCTAAACTTTAATTAGGGCTGCCCCAAATTTTTCTATAAAATAAAAGTGTTGTACTCTTTCTCAATTTGGGAAAAAAGCTTGGTTGGGAGAATTAGGAGCCTCTTTCCCTTGCTTAAAGAGGAAGGGATTAAAGGTATTTAGTCTAATCTTTGTTATTTTCTTTAAAAATCTTTTAATCATTTCTTAATCTTGATTCATTCAATGTTTTAATCCATTTTGAAAGCATAAAAATTACTGTTTTATACTTATCTACTAAGGATAATCTTCAAAATCATATGTCTATGTTTTTAAAAGGCCCAAGATCTAAGGTTTAGTATTTGTTTTTCAAAGCTTAATAATGATTAATAGAGTATTAACATAAAAATCATTTTGTTTGAAAGGTGTTCAAAGTGGTTCAAGGTTTCTCTTATCAAGTCAAGGTAATGGGTTCTTTAATCTCAGTTTTGGGTAGTGAATGATTTGTTTTAAGAGATTTTACTTGAATGGGTGTTCTTATTTAGGGTTCTAATGGTGGGTTTAATAACTGCTAATCTTTTGCTATGATTTCTTAGGGTTTCATCTTAGAATGATATGTGGATATGTTCTGAAATGTTTGATGGGTTTTTATTAATGTTTGAGGCATGTATTAAACTTTCAAGATGTATTAATAAAGTCTCGGTTTTTGAAATTTTGAAAATGGGAGAGATGACCCGCGATCATTTTCTCGATTTTGATTTATAGCCCGATTTTCAAATAAGTATAACTTTTTCCTCCGAACTCCGAATTGAGCATGGTCGGTGGCGTTGGAAAGCTGATTTCTTAAAATTTAATATGAACTTTGAATCAAATCTGATATCTGTGCATGAAGTTATGAAGATTCAAATATTAGAGTTACTTTTTACCCCATTATTGCATCTTACTCTTATTTTTTTATAAAAACTAAAAACTACATTAAAGTACCCCTAATTCTAATCAAACACCAACATAAACATAGGTTAAATGGCTTATAAAATGCATAATTCATGTGTAGATCATATGGCTTATGAGTAATTGAGGTGATCATGTTATGGTTTATTGTATGGTAAAAGAGCATGCTTGTAGGAGAGCCTTCAACTCTACATGGATGGATTAAGCTAAATAGGGTATGTGATATTGTTGCACATGTTGATAATGACACATGTTGGTATTGAAATTATATCATGGTGAAATCCTTGTGAATAAGCATGTTTCTGGCAAAGTTATGATATTGTGAACTATGAGATGTGTTCTTTTATGTCAAGTATGGTTTTATTGAGAATTGTGATTTGAAATGGGATTTAAGAATATATTTAATGTCTTATGAGGTTATGCCAAAGCATATTGCTATGTGACTAGAATGTGCATGAACACACACATATTTAGGAGTTTATCATGATATTATAGTTGATATATGCTTTGATTATGATGCATGAGGGGATGGATTGGGAGCACGTTCCATGTGTTGGAACCCAAGTAGGATTGCTCACGGATGTACCATGATAGCATGCATCATGTATCGGACTTCATAGATAAAGTTTTATCATTGTTTAAACGGAATTGATCGATTGTCTACAATGTGTGAGATTGTATGCCGGATTAATCGATCGATGGGTTAATCGAAACTTGGTTGGTCCGCAAGGACATATTTTCGATTTCGCTCGCTCCTGGAACAGGTTCACTCCCCGGGTTGAGTTTGATTGAGATATGTGGGGGCGAGGGATGGACTCGCCTTGCGGAGTTGAGAGGTAAGAAACCGGACACTGAGCACCCGGGTGGTAGGCTCTTGTGCACCAGCTACCACGTGTTCTAGTTTCCCAGGATGAGATTCGGGCTCTCCCCCACTGCAGGAGACTACCCAGGGCGAACACACCTGCTCTAGTTTCTCTATTTGAGATTCGGGCATCATTAGCCAGGATTGTCCAGGGCGAGCAGCATGTTGGGATTGACCACCCCCTTGTTCCTGTGACGACCGTAAATTTTATAGTATTTAAAAAGGAATTTCTTGGCTTTAAGGTATGCATTTAAGTTTTCAAAAATCTTTCAAAAATTCAAAATTCCGCCAGGGCCGATCGATCGTGTTTTGGGATGATCGATCGGTAGCCGATCGATCTTGTATTTTTGCCGATCGATCGCCATAAAATTTGTGATTTTTGAATTGATCTTGATTGGAGATTTTGTTAATTGGAAAATGTGATTCATGGTTAGTGTGGCACGTTGGTTTGGTCTCTTTTGACCTAAGAATATTAAGTATGTATATGTGTATATGTGTCATTTTTGAAATCCATTTGATTTGTGAATTTTTCATGAGATATTATTGTTGAAGATGATTAATTGAAATTCTAAACAACCTATCTAATGCATGGGACGAGTTTGCCTTGAGTGGAGGTGGTTGAGTGTTGTGTTAATGAGTTGAGTGGAGTTAGTTGAGTGTTAGCTCTAATTGCCATGCAATTGACCCATTTAACTCTTTTCTTGTAAACCCAAGAGTCACTTTGAAAGTTGGAAAATCTGGAATTTCCTGCTGAATCTGAGCCATTGGTTAAAGGATTGATCAAGGGTGGAGATTCATTTGAAAAATCTATAAATAGGCTTGTAGAGGGGGCGGTTTTGCTTAGTGCTCAAAGACTTGAGCACCTCAATCTCTCTCTCTCTCTCTCTCTCTCTCTCTCTCTCTCTCTCTCACTTTTTCCGGCCGGCGGCAATCTTTCTCCGGTGGTGGTTCGTGGTGGTCCAAGCAAGGTCGACCGGCGTGGTGGTGGTGCGACATTGTCGGAGTCAAGAGTGCTTGGGAAGTTTCGGCATCTACAACCAAGTAGGATGATTCTTTTCCCACCATTCTATTCTTTGTTGATGATTGATCATATGTCAAGGATGATTTCAATGAGATGAATGTTGATGTTCTTAATTGTGTAATTGTAAACTTTGTTCCCTCAGTGTCGAAATCCTGAATTGATATTCCCCATGATTTTTCTTGAATTTTGATAGCGTAAGAGTTACTTCTCAATCACTTCTTCATGTTGAAAAGTTAGACTTTTTGTTAATCTAAATCCTGCTTGTGTTCCCTTTGCGTGTGATAATGCTATTTGTATATCCACGCTCTTTCTAGTATAAAGTTTGAATCTTTGGGCACTTTAGTGCTTTCCCGTGTTTGATATTCTATACGTAAGTTGTTATAACTATTACTACCTGTAAAATATTATCTAAATAGATAATCGTATAATGTATAATATATGACAATGAGAAATTATTCCCTATATGACTATTCCTATGTGATTTCAGTCATGTTTGACATTTTGATCAGTGTATCATGAGTCTTGTAGTTGTCCGAAATTATATGTATCACTTGCATAATAAGTTATGGAAATAACCATGCAATCGGATTATAAAGACTAAGAAAAATCTAAATCATAAACTGAGAATTCCAGAACTTATAAAGCTCTGTAAAAATCTTAAGAAACACTAGATTAAGGTCAGAAAAAGACCAATATGGGATTACTAAAGATAGTACAACAGCAAATAAAATATATCATAAGAAACTTGGTCTCGGCCAGGAGCAATCCTGCGCAGGCAGACTGCGGTAGAAAAATGATAACTAATTATACACTAATCAGAAAATTAAGTTTTTTTATCAACCTGGAAAATAGACATCAGAGGCTATACCAGATAAAAATTTCAAAGATTGAATTAAATTGTACAGAACGTGGTAACCAGAGCAAGAGAGCTGTTCTGTTTAGGACAGAACGCAGTTTCTGACTTTAAATGACTTAAAATCATAATAAACCTAAGATGCTTAAGAATAATTGATAATTAAGACTTTAATTAAATCTAATATGATTTATAAGACACTAAGAACAGTAACCTTAAAAGTATTTTAAGGTCTTAGAGCCAAATGAGGTGTTTCATAATAATAGTCCTTTTTGTTCTTCTCTTGGTCCATTTATGACGCAAGAATAATCGAAGCTTGAATTCTATGTCTCTGACGTGGTCTACCTGAGACACGTCATTCTAAGACGGGGATTATCAATTCTAGGAATAGATACAACTCTGAAGAAAGTGGACTTGAACTTTTGGAAAATCATGTGGTGTGTCTCTCTTAGTCGGGTCTCACTTGAGTTCCCAGACTAATTCATAATTTGATTATGCTTTTCACTCCTACGAAGAGTCGGAACTTTAGAAGTCTTGTTCTAAGCCTTTTGACAATAGGGCTAGTTGAATTGTTTCTCTGCTAAGTAGCATTTAAAGCTCTTAGTCGGAATCATAGTATGCTCACAAGCCATTACTAGATCTTGCGAGATCTCCGATTTATTGAACCTCTGTAGTTCAGCCGATGACGGCAACCGCGTGCGCTTAGATTGTATGATATTACGGAAGGTCTGCAATTTCCGCCCATTGTGCCCGTAAGCACCAATGGGGCCAGCATCCCTAGACGCATGGCAAGGTTCTTCTGAAGAACCTCTAGGATGTTCTGGTATTGATGAAGATTTGAGAGCAGAAATTGTACTTTGACACTTTGGTTGTCCAATGCTTATTATCTTACCTTCACTACTTTATGAATGGCAGTTGGTTCCAGGTAAGTGATCATGTCCTTGTTGAACCTGAGTCTGTTAAACCATACATCTTTGAGTCTTCTCTTATTTTCCAGTGTGGGTTTTCTGTATCCTACTGGGTATTTCCTATGGAATACTCACGCATCCTCTGATGCAGGATTTAAGGCGGAACAGAAGTGATGTTATCCAGCTGTAAGGTTTGATGGCTGAAGCGTAGAAGACTAGTTTCTTTATGTTTTGCTATTTTGATGTTTGAACTTGCGGCCTGCGTGCCAATTGCTTTAATTTAAACTCTTTTGTGGTCGTTAAGACATTTTCAGATATTGTAATAGATATTTAGATTTCCTTTCTGTTATTCTACTTTTTGTAAGTAAAAGTTATTTAAGTCATGATGATCCTGCAAGTCCCATAATATTTAAATGGGATTAGCGTAGACTCGAGTATTCGGTCCGTCCCAAGATTCCTACCCTATAACCGTCATTGGATTGATGCTTCCGCGTAATTTGGGTCTTGGAAATTTGGGGCGTGACAGCTTGGTATCGGAGCGTCATAATGACTTAAATAATTGATTACTGTACAAGGATTAAGATAACTTGGTGTAAGAATTTGAAACCTTAGAAAGAGAGAACCTAGAAACTAATAAACCCCTTTCTTTAGGCATGGTGTTAACGCGTAGCGGACGGATCTACGAGAAGGATCAACAGGAGGCGGCTCGTCAATGGTTGAACGACTGGAAGTTGGAAATCATGGGACACTGAACGGAGGAAGAGCCTTACCTGATTGATGTAGAAGAAGAACCTGATGAGGAAGACCCAGAGGAAGATCCGGAAGAAGACCCGGAGGAGGACCCTGAAGAGGAGCATGTGGTCGTGATACTCCAGGAGTATCGAACAGTTCTAGAGCACCCGGTTTACGTTCGTGCGAGAAATGACCCAGATCTTTTCTATGAGCTGTACCTTAGGTTCAAATCCCTAGGTTATAGGTGGCCTCACATGACCGAATAGGAGATAGATTGGTATGCGGGACACCTAGTGTTTGCACCTATGCATGTGTCATTAGCAATTTTAGACGAGTACCTCTGAGATGTGGTGTTCAGGGACTCGAATAGGAATCCTTAAATTAAGCAGAATCTTGTGTAACCCTGTTTTTCAGGGCTTAGGTGTAATCTCTTTGTGAATTAATAAAAGTTATCTTTCCTCTTGTTTGTGGTGTTTGCCTTGTGTGTTCTGGTTTGCAATTTTTTTTTGCGACTAGGAGTCATGGATTGGAGGATGAATTAAAATGAAACATTGGTGTTAAGTTCTAATTCTCCTTCTTTCCCTGGCAGTAGATGGCGACGGCTGGAAATCGAGGAAGGCGATCGGGTGCTGTGCCAAATCCCTCTCTGGAGGAGGCATCTAGTCAGAATCTGTCGGACAAAGTAAGAGAATTAGCAAGGGAGCTAAGGAATGGTGGTAGCAGCAGCAGTGCGCCTAAAGTGAAGGCACCAACCCTAGAGAGGTTCAAAAGAGCGGGACCAGCTTTTTCTGGAGAAGATAACCCGGAGAAGGCGGAGCGTTGGATAGTCGAGGTAGAGCGGCTATTCAAAGGAATGAAGGTTCTAGAAGAGGAACGAGTTGTGTTCGCGACATATCTCTTTATCGGCGAAGCTGTGTTTTGGTGGGAATCGGCGGAACGTAATAACTTTGAAGCAGGACAAGAGATTTCATGGACGGAATTTAAAGAAGTCTTCAACAAGAAATACTTTCCTCCGCATATTCAGCGCAGAAAGGAGAAGGAGTTTCTGGAACTAGTCCAAGGATCCATGTCTGTTCTTCAGTACGAGACGAAGTTCGAGCAGCTTCAGCGCTTTGCATCAGATGCCTGTCCAAATGAGTTGGTTAAGGCAAGAAGATTTGTGGATGGTTTGCGCGACGGCCTAAGATCTAAGGTTCTGGTTTCTCAGCCAACCACGGTGGCCAAAGCTGTGGAATTAGCATCAATACTGGAGGATGATTACAAGAGGACTCAGGAGCGTAAAAGTGGATCTAACAAAGGTTCGGAAAACAACTCCAAGAACTCTGGTTTCAAGCATTTTGGGAATGGTGGCAGATTCAACAATCATCAGGCTAAGCGACAGAAGTACCAACCTCAAGGGAATCGCAGCAATGGTCAGAGCAAAGCAGTGGTTCCTTTCCGTCAGCCCCAGAGTGGTAATGGTTCGGATGCCGGAGGCAGGTGCAGATTCTGTGGACAGCAGTCGCATGCAGGGAAGCCGTGCCCGAAAGACACCCGGAGATGCTACAGCTGCAACGAAGTCGGACATATCTCGCCGCATTGTCCCAACCGTAACTCGAAGCCATGAGGGGAGACCAGCAAGAAGGGTCAAGCAAGAGTCTTCGCTTTGACCTCGGCGGAAGAGGCTCACGCTTCGGATGATGTGATCGAAGGTACTCTTCTTGTTCTGGATAGACTGGCTAGGGTTTTGATTGATCCAGGATCGTCAAAATCCTTTATTTCTGTGGTGTTTGCTGAGAGTCTAGAGCGGCAACCTTCTAGACTGGAGTGTGATCTCTCTATTTCTACTCCTGTCGGAGACTCAGTCGTGGCTACTGAGTATCTGGAAGGATCTTCTGTTGTGATTGATGGTGTGGTATTGCATGCAAATTTGGTGTTGCTTGATATGGTTGATTTTGATGTTATTCTCGGTATGGATTGGTTAGCTAAGTTTGGTGCTACAGTAGATTGTAGTAAGAAGAGAGTTTACTTTAGAATCTCAGGGAAGAGAGAACTGTTGTTCCAGGGTATTCGAGTGAGAAAAGATAATCGTCTAATTTCTGCAATGAAAGTGCAGAAGCTAGTAGCTAAAGGTTGTAAAGCCTTTTTAGCGACTGTTCTATCAGTCGAGAAAACTACCCCTAGTATAGAAGAAATTGAGGTAGTAAACAATTTTATCGATGTCTTTCCGGAGGAGTTGCCTGGTTTGCCACCAAGACGGGATGTTGACTTCACTATAGACCTGATACCGGGGACAACACCTATATCGAAGGCACCGTATCGGATGGCACCTGCTGAGTTGAAGGAATTGAAGGAACAACTTCAGGAGTTACTAGAGAAACGGTTGATTCGTCCGAGTGTGTCACCATGGGGAGCACCAGTCTTGTTCGTGAAGAAGAAAGATGGATCTATGAGGTTATGTATTGATTACCGGATGCTGAACCAAGTAACCATAAAGAACAAGTATCCGTTACCAAGGATCGACAACTTGTTTGATCAACTGCAGTCAGCGAAAGTTTTCTCAAGAATCAATTTGAGGTCAGGATACCATCAATTAAGGATCAAGGAAGAAGATATTTCAAAGACAGCATTCAGAACCAGATATGGACATTATGAATTCTTAGTGATGCCGTTTGGTCTGACCAATGCCCCTGCAGCATTTATGGACTTGATGAACAGAATCTTTAAGGCATTGTTGGATCAGTTCGTGATCGTGTTCATAGATGATATATTGGTCTATTCTACAAGTCAGGAAGAGCACAGAAGGCATTTGGCGCAAGTGTTGTAAATTCTGCGAGAGAATCGGTTGTATGCAAAGTTTAGCAAGTGCGAGTTTTGGTTGGATAAAGTTAACTTCTTGGGACATGTTATATCGAAGGATGGATTCTCAGTAGATCCGGCAAAAGTGGAAGCGATTCTTCATTGGGAGCAACCGAAGAGCGTGACCGAGATCAGAAGCTTCTTGGGATTGGCAGGTTATTACCGAAGATTTATCGAAGGATTCTCTAGCTTAGCCTTGCCAATGACCAAGTTAACAAGAAAGGGAGTGAAGTTCAACTGGAATGCTGATTGTGAAAAGAGTTTCTAGGAGCTGAAGAGGAGACTGACTTCTGCACCGATTCTGAAACTTCTATCAGGATCAGGAGGGGTTCGTCATCTATAGCGATGCGTCGAAATGCGGTCTGGGTTGCGTATTGATGCAGAACGGACATGTAGTGGCGTATGCATCAAGACAACTGAAGATCCATGAGCAGAATTATCCAACTCATGATTTGGAGCTGGCAGCGGTCGTGTTTGCTTTGAAGATTTGGAGGCACTATCTTTATGGTGAAACCTTTGAAGTATTCACAGATCACAAGAGTCTGAAGTATATCTTCTCTCAGAAGGATTTGAATATGAGACAGAGACGATGGTTGGAGTATTTGAAGGACTATGACTTCTCTATTCACTATCATCCAGGAAAGGCGAATGTGGTCGCAGA
Organism: Houttuynia cordata; assembly: GCA_039654745.1. NCBI lineage: Eukaryota > Viridiplantae > Streptophyta > Magnoliopsida > Piperales > Saururaceae > Houttuynia > Houttuynia cordata. Next base: position 27,033,360 of record CM077507.1, on the reverse strand, counting down.
TGCACTAAGCAGGAAGACGGGAACCATGGCGCATATGATGGTGCAAGAATGGCGTATGATGGAAGATTTGGGAAAGTATAATCTGGAATGGCCAACTACTCAAAGAACTTCATTTCTGGGAAACATCTCGGTGAGATCGTCAATCTATGAGAAGGTGCTGGAAGCGCAGAAGAGTAACCCTCAGTTGCAGAAGCTGCTGGAAAAGCCAAATTTCACAAAAAGAGCTGACGAGAGTATCTTATTTCAAGGAAGATTGGTCGTGCCGAAGGATGCGGAATTGAGACAAGAACTTCTTCGAGAAGCGCACAACTCACAGTATGCAATTCATTCAAGGAGTACCAAGTTATTTCAAGATTTAAAGAGAAACTTCTGGTGGAACGGAATGAAGCGAGACATTGGAAAGTTCATATCTAAATGTTTGACTTGTCAGCAAGTAAAGGCAGAACATCAGAGACCAGCGGGATTGTTACAACCTTTGGAGATTCCGCAATGGAAGTGGGACCACATTACAATGGATTTTGTGGTGGCCTTACCGAAGACTCAAAGACAGAAGGATGCGATATGGGTGATCGTCGATCGATTGTCTAAGACGGCCCATTTTCTACCAATCAGATGGAAACAGAATCCGGAGAGTTTAGCAGAGTTGTATATCAGGGAAATACTGAGATTGCATGGTACGCCGATATCGATTGTGTCAGATCGAGATCCAAGATTTACATCCAGGACGTGGAAAGGAATTCAGGAAGCGCTGGGCACTAAACTCAATTTTAGCACAGCTTTTCATCCTCAGAGCGATGGGCAGTCACAAAGAACCATTCAAACCTTAGAAGACATGCTCCGAGCGTGTGCTATCGACTGGAAGGGCAACTGGGATGATCATCTACCATTGATTGAATCTGCTTACAACAACAGCTATCACTCTAGCATTGGAATGGCACCATTTGAAGCTCTTTATGGAAGACCGTGCAGATCACCAACGTGCTGGACAGAGGTCGGAGAAAGTCAAGTGTTGAAGTCAGATTTGGTACAGTATTGTGTAGAGAAGGTAAAGCAGATTCGACAAAGACTACAGACAGCGCAGAGCAGACAGAAGAGCTATGCAGATAACCGAAGACGAGATCTGGAGTTTCAGGAAGGCGACAAGGTATTCTTAAAAGTTTCTCCATCAAAGGGAGTTATGAGATTTGGTAAGAAAGGGAAGCTGAGCCCGAGGTTTGTTGGACCGTTCGAGATCTTGGAGCGGATTGGACCGGTTGCTTACAGATTGGCCTTACCCCCACAGCTGGCAGATGTACCCAATACATTTCATGTATCGATGCTAAGGAAGTATGTACCGGATGAGTCTCATGTGTTGGACTATACAACAATGGAGCTAGAGGCAGATTTATCCTTTCCGATGAGACCTATCAAGATTTTGGACAAGAAGAATCAGGTGTTGCGGAAGAAGACTATTCATTTGGTGAAAGTTTTGTGGCAAAACCAGCACTCCGAGGAAATGACATGGGAATCAGAAGATGAGATGAGGAAAGCCTACCCTCAACTGTTTGTTGATTGATTTTCGGCATTTCGAGGACGAAATGTTCTTTAAGGAGGGGAGGATGTGATGACCGTAAATTTTATAGTATTTAAAAAGGAATTTCTTGGCTTTAAGGTATGCATTTAAGTTTTCAAAAATCTTTCAAAAATTCAAAATTCCGTCAGGGCCGATCGATCGTGTTTTGGGATGATCGATTGGTAGCCGATCGATCTTGTATTTTTGCCGATCGATCGCCATAAAATTTGTGATTTTTGAATTGATCTTGATTGGAGATTTTGTTAATTGGAAAATGTGATTCATGGTTAGTGTGGCACGTTGGTTTGGTCTCTTTTGACCTAAGAATATTAAGTATGTATATGTGTATATGTGTCATTTTTGAAATCCATTTGATTTGTGAATTTTTCATGAGATATTATTGTTGAAGATGATTAATTGAAATTCTAAACAACCTATCTAATGCATGGGACGAGTTTGCCTTGAGTGGAGGTGGTTGAGTGTTGTGTTAATGAGTTGAGTGGAGTTAGTTGAGTGTTAGCTCTAATTGCCATGCAATTGACCCATTTAACTCTTTTCTTGTAAACCCAAGAGTCACTTTGAAAGTTGGAAAATCTGGAATTTTCTGCTGAATCTGAGCCATTGGTTAAAGGATTGATCAAGGGTGGAGATTCATTTGAAAAATCTATAAATAGGCTTGTAGAGGGGGCGGTTTTGCTTAGTGCTCAAAGACTTGAGCACCTCAATATCTCTCTCTCTCTCTCTCTCTCTCTCTCACTTTTTCCGGCCGGCGGCAATCTTTCTCCGGTGGTGGTTCGTGGTGGTCCAAGCAAGGTCGACCGGCGTGGTGGTGGTGCGACATTGTCGGAGTCAAGAGTGCTTGGGAAGTTTCGGCATCTACAACCAAGTAGGATGATTCTTTTCCCACCATTCTATTCTTTGTTGATGATTGATCATATGTCAAGGATGATTTCAATGAGATGAATGTTGATGTTCTTAATTGTGTAATTGTAAACTTTGTTCCCTCAGTGTCGAAATCCTGAATTGATATTCCCCATGATTTTTCTTGAATTTTGATAGCGTAAGAGTTACTTCTCAATCACTTCTTCATGTTGAAAAGTTAGACTTTTTGTTAATCTAAATCCTGCTTGTGTTCCCTTTGCGTGTGATAATGCTATTTGTATATCCACGCTCTTTCTAGTATAAAGTTTGAATCTTTGGGCACTTTAGTGCTTTCCCGTGTTTGATATTCTATACGTAAGTTGTTATAACTATTACTACCTGTAAAATATTATCTAAATAGATAATCGTATAATGTATAATATATGACAATGAGAAATTATTCCCTATATGACTATTCCTATGTGATTTCAGTCATGTTTGACATTTTGATCAGTGTATCATGAGTCTTGTAGTTGTCCGAAATTATATGTATCACTTGCATAATAAGTTATGGAAATAACCATGCAATCGGATTATAAAGACTAAGAAAAATCTAAATCATAAACTGAGAATTCCAGAACTTATAAAGCTCTATAAAAATCTTAAGAAACACTAGATTAAGGTCAGAAAAAGACCAATATGGGATTACTAAAGATAGTACAACAGCAAATAAAATATATCATAAGAAACTTGGTCTCGGCCAGGAGCAATCCTGCGCAGGCAGACTGCGGTAGAAAAATGATAACTAATTATACACTAATCAGAAAATTAAGTTTTTTTATCAACCTGGAAAATAGACATCAGAGGCTATACCAGATAAAAATTTCAAAGATTGAATTAAATTGTACAGAACGTGGTAACCAGAGCAAGAGAGCTGTTCTGTTTAGGACAGAACGCAGTTTCTGACTTTAAATGACTTAAAATCATAATAAACCTAAGATGCTTAAGAATAATTGATAATTAAGACTTTAATTAAGTCTAATATGATTTATAAGACACTAAGAACAGTAACCTTAAAAGTATTTTAAGGTCTTAGAGCCAAATGAGGTGTTTCATAATAATAGTCCTTTTTGTTCTTCTCTTGGTCCATTTATGACGCAAGAATAATCGAAGCTTGAATTCTATGTCTCTGACGTGGTCTACCTGAGACACGTCATTCTAAGACGGGGATTATCAATTCTAGGAATAGATACAACTCTGAAGAAAGTGGACTTGAACTTTTGGAAAATCATGTGGTGTGTCTCTCTTAGTCGGGTCTCACTTGAGTTCCCAGACTAATTCATAATTTGATTATGCTTTTCACTCCTACGAAGAGTCGGAACTTTAGAAGTCTTGTTCTAAGCTTTTTGACAATAGGGCTAGTTGAATTGTTTCTCTGCTAAGTAGCATTTAAAGCTCTTAGTCGGAATCATAGTATGCTCACAAGCCATTACTAGATCTTGTGAGATCTCCGATTTATTGAACCTCTGTAGTTCAGCCGATGACGGCAACCGCGTGCGCTTAGATTGTATGATATTACGGAAGGTCTGCAATCTCCGCCCATTGTGCCCGTAAGCACCAATGGGGCCAGCATCCCTAGACGCATGGCAAGGTTCTTCTGAAGAACCTCTAGGATGTTCTGGTATTGATGAAGATTTGAGAGCAGAAATTGTACTTTGACACTTTGGTTGTCCAATGCTTATTATCTTACCTTCACTACTTTATGAAAGTCTTTGAAGTATCTTTGACCTTAATACGTCTTGAATGGCAGTTGGTTCCAGGTAAGTGATCATGTCCTTGTTGAACCTGAGTCTGTTAAACCATACATCTTTGAGTCTTCTCTTATTTTCCAGTGTGGGTTTTCTGTATCCTACTGGGTATTTCCTATGGAATACTCACGCATCCTCTGATGCAGGATTTAAGGCGGAACAGAAGTGATGTTATCCAGCTGCAAGGTTTGATGGCTGAAGCGTAGAAGACTAGTTTCTTTATGTTTTGCTATTTTGATGTTTGAACTTGCGGCCTGCGTGCCAATTGCTTTATGTTAAACTCTTTTGTGGTTGTTAAGACATTTTCAGATATTGTAATAGATATTTAGATTTCCTTTCTGTTATTCTACTTTTTGTAAGTAAAAGTTATTTAAGTCATGACGATCCTGCAAGTCCCATAATATTTAAATGGGATAAGCGTAGACTCGAGTATTTGGTCCGTCCCAGAATTCCTACCCTATAACCGTCATTGGATTGATGCTTCCGCGTAATTTGGGTCTTGGAAATTTGGGGCGTGACAGTTCCTGTGTAGGAACCGGACCATGATACGCCTTCGGGCCTTGATTGTGTCCTGCCTTTATGGCAGATTGTGTTACTCCTTGATGGAGGCATTCACTATTGTGATTATACATACTTATTGCGATGTTATGCATGATTATACCATGTGTTAGTTACTTTGGATATGCAGGGTGAATTTATGAGATATGAATGCATGATTATACCATGTGTTGGTTACTTTAGATATGCAGGGTGAATTGTATGAGATATGAATGCCTGATTGGATAGAAGTATGTGGATGAGATATCATGTTGCAGGATTATGTGTTATGAATGCATGATATGATAACATGTGAATGTGATATGGTTATGCAGGTTTATGTGTTGTACATGCATGACTAGATAATGGAATAATCATGTCGATTATGGATTTTCAGCTATGTTATGATGCCTTGTGATTTCTGATTATTGTCAATTATACAAAACTACTACTGAGTTTTATACTCACCCCTCTTTCTTTGTTTTGTTTTGGAGCTGCGTGGTGCGGCGTGGTGCGACATGCAGACGGACAAGATCCTCTATTTGAGGAGCGATCGTAGAGAGAGCGGGATTAGGCATGGATGCCTTAGACTTGATTAGTTTATCTTTTGGAGTTGTTATATTTGGTATGTTGAGACTTGTAGACCCTTTTTATTTGAGCTGATGTGTTGGCTCAAATTTGTAATGACTTGTCGATCTACTTTGAGTTAGACTCTACCTTTATTCCTCTTATTTACTCTTGCTCAAAATTATTTTTGCGTAACTCTGTTAGTGAGACCGCCCGTAAGAGGGGCATAAGTCTTCCGCTATATCTCTTAACGTCGCCCCCGTGTGCCGGTTTGACTCTTGGACCGTTTTCGGTTCGAATCGGGCGGTGCCCGGGGTGTGACAGTATGCACCCAATGGGATTGGCGGCGGGATGCAGTGCTCTAAGGGATCAGTTTCCTTGCCCCTTCTAGTTGGGTTCTAAGGACTTCGAGATGCCACGTTATACCCACTTCAAATATGTAATAAATATTATTTTTGTACATAAGGACCATAAAAATATTTGTAGGTCAACTGGTTAAAGTCTTGAGAATGCTCCTTTGTGTTTGGGTTCGAATCCTACCAAAACCAACCGAAATATAAGTTTTTGCTTTAAGCCGGGCTCGAGCTCGAGTTATGGATCGAGCTCCCCGAGCCGAGCTCGAGTTGTCAAACTTTGCAGCGAGCCAAGCTTGAGTTGACAAATCTCGAGTCGAGCTCGAGCTCAGTTTCTAAACCTAGAGCTCGAGCAAAGCCAAAACTCGACTCGGCTCATGAGCAGCCCTACTCGTGTTCCCCTGCACATTCCCAACAAATTCAGCTCAAATCCACATTTTGATCCAAGATCTTCAGCATGAAAATCAAATCACTCGACTTCGTTAAAATCATGCATTTGTCCCGACAATCATAGAATTGGAAAATTAGCAAAGCAACTTCTTTAACGTTTGTTGCAACAAGTATGAAATTTTCTCCCAGCAAGTGTACTAATATGCAAAAAAACCAATAGATTGAACATGCTGTAATTGGAAGTGAATTTTGATATGAGGTTTTGATGAAAGTGAGGAAGCTGCTGAAATTAAGGAAGACTTTCATGAAATTGAGTAAGGCTTTTTCATTTCATTTTTTATTTTTTTCTTCGTGCCTTCTCTTTCTCTATATAAACTATGAACTATGCATGCTCTTTAATTGATGCACCAAAAAATTGAAATAAGAAGAACGAGACTGAGAGAGAAGAGAGGGTTGTAATTTCTTATGGAAGTGTGTGTGTTCGGTAGGTAGATGCAGGTAAATTGTCGAACTATGTAAATTTTTGTGTCTCTTATTATGTGTGATTATATATATATATATATATATATAATTATATGTGTGTGTGCGTGTGTGAATACCAAATGAATCCCCCAATAACTAATACTAGAGCGAGGTTAATATATTTTTACTCTGTAATCAACTTAGCTAGAGCAAGACGATTGCCGCGGTCACCGCTTCCACCGCTAGAAATTTCAATTTTGTCTCTCAAGTTCTAAAAAATGCAATTGGGCCCTTTAAATTTCAAAAATTACAATTTGATCCATGAAGTTTTAGAAATTTCGATTTGGTTCCAAAGTTGCAAAAAATACAATTTAACCTTTAAAGTTCTATAAATTATAATTTGGTCCCTGAAGTTCTAAAAATTTTGATTTGATTTGTACATCACATTTTCCTACAATATCATAGGGTTGGTACTTACCAAGGTATACATTTTCGTAAATAGCCGGTGGATAATTTTTTAGGTAATCTCTACTGGAGGTAGCATGGAATGATGCTATGGAGTCTATCACCCAAGATTCCTTTTCTAGTGAACATATCAAAGTAATATCTGGTCTTGAGGTGGATATAACATTTGCTTCTGTCTTTTCTTCGAATTCGAGGTGGAAATAATGCTAACATTCCAGCTTGGTGTCATATCTACACTGAAAAATTTATCCTATATAACCATCTTAAACATCAAAGACGTTACAGAGTTGTTGGGAATGAAGGGATACCTAGCTATAGTGGAAGCGATTTTCAATCGTCCCTGATGGTGTTAATCCTCCAAAACCTGATTTGATTTGGAATTCCTTGCACTCACAAATAATAACAATAACAGAGTACAAGAATATGAGCAATATATGCGAACGATAATTTATTTCATGTAAAAATAAATTAAATACAAGAATGTGCACTACTAACCTGAGGCTTTTGTACCAAAGATTATACCATTATTCGTAGAGAAATAAGAGTATGTCCGAGATCACCTTTTCATAACCGTTCGTGTGTGGATCTATGACTTGCTATTTTCCACGAGTTAGTAATATCACCTTCTTCGTTTATCCTAATGCTTTGCTTTGATCCAATCTCTAAGATGAATCTCAATTCCTAAAAGCCAAAGAAGAGAAAACCACCAAGCCAAGAGGAGAGAGAGAGACCATGTTGAGATAAGAGAGAGGGGAGCCAACTCAGCCAAAAGGTAAATCGTGGGGGTGAGGGAGGGCGTCCCCTCCTTCCCCTTTTAATGTTTTCTAGTTACATAAATTGGGGAATCAATTCCCCAATTTACTCTCTCCACGTCCTACCTCAATTAAGACTTAGTTTTCCTATTTTATCTCTCTCCTTATATATGGCAAATCCTAATCTAATTAGGATTCAGTCTAACGGTTACAAATAAAAGTGTCTTTTGCATGTAGGTGTGGATCTACCCGGGCCCACGAGAGCCTAATATCTCCTCACGTCCACACACTACATGAGAGGATGACTCTTCTAAAACTAAGACAAGTAATATGGGACATAAACCCATATATTACTTAGGAAGACAAGAAAATGGTTCAACTGACCGATGGTACAACGATTGGTCTTTTAGAAAAAATCAACAAAACATATACAGATAGATTGGTCTATGTGTGCGATCGATCGAACCTCCATTTCATGATAATCCTAAGCATGCGACACTTGATGGTAGGTGGATTAAGAGAGTTACACTTAGGTTTCTTTCCAAATTTTCCCCTCTACAAGACTGTAAAACAGCAAACTGGACGATCACATTGACCTGACCGAACTTGAAACAAAATTAGTTGAGTCTTGAGACTTTGGGTGCATTTGGCAACAGATTTAGGAAGAAAGCAATAATTTTTTGATTCTGTTTATTCGTATCCTCATTGTGAATCTTATGCGTTTGGTTGCACACGACAAGAAGCCAGACACAAATGACATATCTCAAGTTGGTACGGGCATGCACGTCAATTTTTATGCATTTTATCCCTCAAAATGCCAAAAATCGCATGAAAATACTGAAGAAGTTGTTTTCCTATGTGAAAGTTGATTTTGTGACTTCTAGGTGGAAAGCCTTCCGTGAAAATCAGGTTACCGAACACACTATCGTATAATCCCTTCTTTCTGCTGGAAATCCAATACGGAAAGTCACTTTTCCTGCGTTGCCAAATGCAGCAATGCACCCATTAGCTGATGCCCGAGCTAAAAATTAGGCGTTCATTAGGGATCTTTAATTCGAAAAATGTCTAAGTTAACAAGTGGCCTGCGCGAAATTAATACTCCAGATAAGATCAGCACCTAATACCATATCCCCGGCAGATTTTTCCCAAAAATGGTAAATCCAAACTCACCTTTTTTATCTGGATAATAAAAAGGTATGGTAAAGGTAAAAAATCCTAAGACTCTCAGGACGTCGTGTCAACGGACCCCAAGCTAAAAATTCAAATGTAGCATAAATCCACCTGCCACATCCACTTGTGGGCCTTCCTCCAATCAGCTTCCTCCCCTCCTTTTCCTTCTTCCCTCCTGGCGGCGCCAGACGAGTAATCCAAAAAAGACCATTAAAGATTCAATTTTTATTCCCTCGAAGATCACTTATTGCCATGCTGGTTCGATAAAGAGGGAATTTTTCTTTGTCGGCGGAGATCCATTTCCGATCAAGTAGGTCAGAGCTTCTCCCTTTCTCAATTATGCTTTTTTTGCTGTATTTGGAAAAGTTGAAGTTTCTGCATGCCCTTCTACTTTGTTGAAATAGCTGTGATTGTTTTAATTGGAGTTTTTGTGAGTTCAGTTCAATTATGCTTGAAGTCGGTTGTTGTTGGGAAGTGCAAAGTTAGGGTCTTGCTGATAGATAAGGGAAGGGTTTGGTTGTTTTGAAGTATCTTGTTTTGTTTTCTATTGTGGGAGAAAAAAGATTGGTGCTTTATCTTGGTAATTTGTAATTGAGGAGGTGCAAGAAGTTTTCTTAATGAAATCTGAGGAAATAGGCAATTTTAGTGTCAATTTGGGGGCTGGGAGAGTTTAAATCTGTGTTAGAGGAAGGTTGGTTGGGTTAATTCATGATGGTTATGCAATCAAATGAGGATAATTAAGACTACAAGCACCGTTTTAAAAGACTCAATGCCTTATAATTGGATCGTCTTTTTCTTGTCAGAAGGGATATGATGGAGCAAACCTTGGATAATTCAATCTCAGGTGACTGACCAGCCTTTTTTTTATATAATTCATCAGTTTGCATAAAGATATATAACCTTGGATACATCAATTTATAATTTTTCATGGCAGGATCTTCCAAGGGCTCCATACAAATTAATAATAATTCTCATAAATCAGGAAGTGGTCCATGGGGGTTTACATCCGTCCATGATGCATTTCGTGGCTCAAGTGATGTTACCCTCTTTTCAAGCTCTTTGCCAGTTCTTCCGCATGAAAAGTGTATGTTGTATTTTGCTCTATTGTGTTATTTTGCTGTCTTTACCGTTGCAAGTCTCAACTCCGATCTGATTATTTTATCTCTGTTATCTGCAGTGAATTTTAGAAAATCTCGAATTTCACCTGCTGATGATGACGACACCTTCAACTCAAGGGAGTTGGATCAAGCTGTGGAGGACAAAGATCCTCTTGCGGACTTGAAAACCTCCCATGCGATTGGAAGCTTGTTACCTGACGATGTGGACGAGCTTCTTTCTGGGATTATGGATGATTTTGATTTAAGTGGTCTGCCTAATCAAATGGAGGAATTGGAGGAATATGATCTTTTTGGTAGTGGAGGGGGTATGGAATTAGATTACGACCCTCAGGAGAGCTTGACTATGTCGATGGCAAGAGCAAATTTAATCGATAGCTATGCTGGAAATGGAACTGGTCAATACAGCCTTTCTAATGGTGTTGGTACTATCGCTGGGGAGCACCCATATGGTGAGCATCCTTCCAGAACATTGTTCGTGCGGAATATCAATAGCAATGTCGAGGATTCGGAACTGCGTTCTCTGTTTGAGGTAAATTAGCTTGAGAAATGATTGCTTAGTGTATGAGATGTGCTTTTGTGGTCTTAATTTACCATGTATATTTTACTGATTTTATTCTATTTACAATGTCTTGTGAGTTTTATTTCTCGTAATGAAATGTAGCAGTTATGTAGAATTTTTGCTGCATTGTTTCTCATTATGAAATGATGATAAGTTGTCTGGTTTGCTGCACCTCTGCTTTGCACTAGTTCAAGTTTTGGAGTATGTAATCTGCCTATCTTGCATTTTTGTAGCAATATGGTGATATCCGAACTCTTTACACTGCATGCAAGCACAGGGGGTTTGTCATGATATCGTATTATGACATTCGTGCAGCTCGAACTGCCATGCGTGCTCTACAGAATAAGCCACTTCGTCGTAGAAAACTGGATATTCACTTCTCCATTCCAAAAGTAAGGAGTAAAAACTTGATCAATTTATCTTTCAGTTGTTGTTTGCTTCCTTTTGCTGCTTTTGTCTTGCTTATATTTCGGGTTCTGTACTTAGGATAATCCGTCGGAGAAAGATGTAAATCAAGGAACTCTAGTAGCTTTTAACCTGGATCCATCAGTTTCCAATGATGATCTCCGTCAGATATTTGGAGTCTATGGTGAAGTCAAGGAGGTGACTGCTATTTCATTTTCTTTTGCCTCATTTGTTCCAGTGTCCTTATGGGTTTATGGTGGCATGAAATGGAAGATAAAGTTTCTTGCGTCTTATTCTCTTGTTGGAAGTTACGATATTTTCAGCTTTGTTCTTATATTTTTATACTTTTATGAAACTGAGCTGGTTATAAATGATACTGAATGGATATTACAGATTAGGGAGACGCCACACAAGAGGCACCATAAATTTATTGAGTTTTATGATGTTAGAGCTGCAGAAGCTGCACTGAGGTCATTGAATAGAAGTGACATAGCTGGGAAACGCATTAAACTCGAGCCTAGTCGTCCAGGGGGAGCACGTAGAAAGTATGTATCTGGTTACTGCTGTCTTCTACTTGACAGAGCAAAAGTTAGATCCTTGTTTTTTGTTCTCAGTTCACTGCTCAGTCTCGATTTTATCATGGGATATAGTATATATAGCAGCTTAGGTTAGTGACTTGAGTAGGAAGGGAAGTGGGGGTCAGTGGGCATGGGCTTGATTTGAATGCTGTTTTATTTTGTTTTTATCCCCTCAAACAGAAGCAATTAGTCTTCATGCCCATTGTAATGATGTCAGCTACATTTTTTGTGTTAATAGATTTGTGATTCTCGGAATGATTTTTTTTTCTTTGTCTTGTGCATCTAGCTTGTTGCATCAACTGAGTCAAGATTTGGAACAAGATGATGCAAGAAGTTATCGCCATCCTGTGGGCTCGCCCCTAACTAATTCCCCTCCTGGTACAAATATTTTAATTAATTTTTTTCAAAACTCACTTTGTGTAAGTTTGCTTTAATGGCTCACATTTCCAGATAATGTTTTATTATGACAGGTGTTTGGGCGCAACTTGGCAGCCCGAATGAAAATGGCTCATTGCAAAATCTGAGTCATTCACCGACATTGGGATCAATTAGTCCTGTGACTACCAATCATTTGCCAGGGTTAGCTTCCATTTTACCTCCCATTGTGTCAGGTAAAGCTAAGATTGCACCTATTGGTAAGGACCAAAGACACGGAAGTCACGTGGATACTTTAGCTCATGGGCCTGCTCTTCAGCATCCCCACTCTTTTCCTGATGGGTTGATGCAAAGCATGAGCCCAAACCATGGAACAACATCATCATTTGGTCCTTCAAATTCCAATTCTTCTGGACTTGGTACACTAACTGGGCCTCAGTTTTTATGGGGTAGTCCCACTTACTCTGAGCAACTACGCAGCTCTGCCTGGTCAACTTCATCTGTAGGACATCCATTTACATCGAATGGGCAGGGTGGTGGGTTCCCCTACTCCAGCCGACCTGGATCATTTATTGGCTCATCTCACAGTCACCACCATGTTGGATCTGCCCCATCTGGTGCACCTTTTGAGAGGCACTACGGATTTTTTCCTGAGTCTCCAGAAACCTCTTTTACAAATCCAGTTCCCAATGCCTACGGAGGCATTGGTCTCAACCGTAGTGATGGAAATTTCATGGTGAACAGGGGCGCTCTGGCTGCCACAAATCCTGCAGTTGCATTCTCTGGGACCTTGTCTGAAAATGGTTCTCCTGGTTACAGAATGCTGTCTTCACAGAGGTTGAGTCCAATGTTCCTGGGAAGTAGTGGGATGTATCCAGGGTCCTCACTTAATAGTTTTGAAGGTTTCAATGATCGGGGTCGTCGAAGAGCAGAAGCTACTGGAAACCATACTGACAGCAAGAAACAATATCAACTTGACCTGGATAAAATTATTGGTGGTGAAGATACTCGAACCACGCTTATGATAAAGAATATCCCAAATAAGTAGGTTCTATTTACAGTTCTTGGTCAGAATTAAAAGATCTAGTTGGGCACAATTTTTTCTTTACTGATCTCCTGTCTACATGTCTGTCAGATACACCTCAAAGATGTTACTTGCTTCAATTGATGAACATCACAAGGGCGCTTACGATTTTCTCTACCTGCCAATTGATTTCAAGGTTAATGATCTTACATTGGGAATCTCTTTTGTTTGTTAATTAGATGGAAACAGTTTTATTTCATTTGACATCTACTTCTGGTTATGCAGAATAAATGCAATGTTGGCTATGCATTTATAAATATGATCTCTCCGTCTCACATCATTTCGTTTTATCAGGTATTTTCCTTTCCTTTTCTTATTGTTCCTTATCTTATGACTTCTTTGTTTTGGGACATCAAAGGAGCATTTTTATACTGATTTTTATAAATGAAGTGTGCTACCATTTCTTTCATGTAATGGTCATCGGAAACATGGAATTCCATATCGCCGAATATATCGATATCGGGTCCCACCCGATAAAACGAGACGAGCAAATCTCGGTTTTTTTATTTTTTTCAAATATCACCGATATATCGGCTATAGTTTCGGACCGATATATCGCTATTTTTTAAAAAAAAAAACATTTTCGAAAAAAAAATTATGAAAATTTTTTTTTTATAAAAAGGGAAAAAAAGTAACTTTCCCATTTGTTTCTCATCCTAATATGCATATTTTAAAATTTATGCTTTGTCTAAATTAGTTTAACTCATTTTAGAAGTTAGATTGTGAAAATATATGGTAAAAACTAGTTTTTGACCACCAATATTTTTTTACAAATATCTCTGATATATCTCCGATATTTTATCTCTTAAGCCGACCGATACGATACCGATATCCGATACGGAATTCCTTGATCGGAAAACTAAATAACAAACCAGATATTCAACATTGTGGGCATGGTTACATTGTATTGCTTCTAAAATTAGTACTGAATGTCGAACTGGTGCAGGCTTTTAATGGGAAGAAGTGGGAGAAATTCAACAGTGAGAAAGTTGCATCACTGGCATATGCCAGGATCCAGGGTAGGACGGCCCTTGTGACCCATTTCCAAAATTCTAGCTTAATGAATGAAGATAAGAGGTGTCGGCCCATCATCTTCCATCCTGAGGGTTCTGACAGTTTTGATCAGGTATTGTAAGTTAGATATTAAAGTGAGCACGTTATCTGTTCATTTTATTTTGCGAACATCACAATAACTGAAAATGCAAGGGTTTTGGGGAGGTTATCATTAGAATTACTACGCCTATCCACCATTCGATCACTTATTATCTTAACTTGTGTCAACCAGGAATCTTTTCTGTCAAGCAGTCTTAATATTCGTGTGCTGAAGCAAGAAGGTATTATTAATTCACAGGATTTATCTGAAATTGCAAAGGAAGCATCAGCCAGTGGAAGTGACGGGGTAGAATGCTAGTGGATTGGTAAAAGGGGGAAAACCAACTGCTGACATGGCAACTTTTTAAATTTTTACTAGGTAGTCTAATTGTCGTGTATATAGCTGTAAAGAAGAGCTAATCAAACACGAAGGCTGGTACATATATATATATTCGGACAGCTTCCATTGAATGGATGCAGTGGAGCAATCGTCAAAAGAAGAGACGTTCACATTTATAGAGTGGAGTTTTTTGGATTTTTGGAGCAAGCGAGACGAACAAAGTGGAAGAAAATGTACATGTGAAACGGTCTTCTTCCTGGTGCGCATGCTTTGTTAGTGTGTTTGTGCCTCCTGATGCATGGTTTCATTCTGTTCTCCCATCTTGGAGGGTGACTGTGTAAAGTGCATTGGAACAATCTGAATTTTTGAAAATGTGAATATAGGCTCGCCTGGGGTCTGTTTTTGTTTCGCCGGGTGGAGTTTGAGTTGTGCTATGCTGTACATAAGGTGCACAGATATTGACTGAGATTCCCCTTTGTATTGGTATCGAAATGTATCTCTTCTAGTTTGTTAATGCGTGCACGGCTTTCTTTGTGCCTTTTATGCACTAGTACATTTTGAAAATCTAGTATTAATAATAAATTCGCTCGTTGCAATAAGCAGTCTAAAAATAAGAGTGGAGCAATTTTGGTGAAATCCTTGTATCCTTGGTAGTGATGATTGCTCCATTGACAGTATGAATCAGTTTATTAATCCTCAAATTTAAGTTTAAAACTATGGAGCCCATGTAACTTAAAATTAAATTGAATTAAAACTTTTTAGTGAACTATTAAAGGGTTATAATTTCTAGTATGTTAAATAACTAAATGTTGTAATGCCCTAAATTTAAGTTTAGGGTGCGTGCGTTTGGTAAGTGATTTTTGCCCTAGATTTTCAAGAAATTATTTACTTTTATGGTGTAGTATGTTTGATTATTTGCTATTTCCATAAGTAAGATTAGTAATAGTGAAGTGAGGTGGACAGTAGAAAACAGTGAAAAATCTTTATTTTTTAGAGATCTCTCCTAATGAGATTTTTGGGTGGAAAGTGGAATAAAAATTACTTAAATGACAATTTTTGTAATTGTCTAAAGATGGTTAGGGTAGAGATGCAAAGAGAAAACATGATTTTGGGCCCCATGCATTTCTCCCTTGCGTTTTTGCCCCACCAATTTCATATAATTACAAAAACTGTTAGTGCTTTTACATGTAGCCGAATTTGTCAACCAAATACCTAAATTATTGGGAGAAATCAAAATCCCCACTTTTCTATTTGTTTTTTATTCTGCTTTTTGTAGAATTGTTTGCCAAATGCACCACCCTTAGTTATTTAAACATACGTTGCTTGAAACTGTTACACACATTCTGTGTGGGACAATGTGAGCTGGAAAATTACATCTATATGAATTATATATCATTATCCCCAAATAAATATCCCTGCTAGCTGTCCTACTTTGAGTATTTTAACCCTTCTTGCAACCTTGGGCTATTTTCCAGTCGAAATCAGCAGTTGTGGACTGGTCGTCCTTCAGGCTTCATTGTAATAACAATGCCATGATTGCGCTCCAAAGGTTGGTGCTCATTTTAATATACGAACCACTCATTCTTACGAATTCGGAAAACAGCATCATTTTATCTGGCAGTTAGGAAGCAGGTGATTGCCATGAAGAGGCTGATAGAGAGAAGGGACACCAGATCTCTCTCATTCTTTGAAATGCATGGACAAAACATTTGGAACCACAATGCTCTTGGTACTTGCTTTAATTTCTTCCTTCTTGCTTTCCAACCACTGATGGAATGTCCGCCATATATAGTTTTTGCTTTATTCATCTAAGATCAATGATTTAGTGTAACTATAGCCTATCTAATCATCTTTCCTAGTTAAGCATGCTATGTAACTAACCCGAATCTCTGTCCATTTCATTCTTACTTTATCCCTAGTACATACATTACCTCAGCAAACCTAACTTCGAAAAGCCATACACATGGGTAACCATGTGCCTATAGACATCGATCTAGTACAGATCATTCACACCCATAAAGGTTGTCAGTTGTGCTAGTAGCTAGATTCAATTAAATTGTGGCCACAAGACTGGCGAACCGATCACTCAGACCATGTGGCAGGCCTCATTATAACTGGAACGAGCTGAGTAGTATTTGCCTCCAGCTTGTTTTGTATGGCTTCTCTCTCCTAGTTTTTCCCCTCATGTTTGGAACTTCTAAGTTCTAAACACTACAAAAAGGTTCAAGCATCTGCCTTGGCCGATGAACAGCCAACCCCTCCTCCTCCCCCCAGCCACCGCCACTGCCTCAGCGACCGCCACCACGTCCAACTCTACACCCTCCATTGTCACCCGCATCCTCATCATCCTCGGCGTAGCCGCTCTTGCTTCATGGGCTCATTTCGAAGCCTCAAAGGGGTTCGACATCGTGGTCCTCAATGGCGCAGCCGGCACTGCTGCTGATCGCCGTTTCCAGCTGCTCTTCGAGTCCGATGACAAGGTATTTCGCCTCATACTCAATGCTAGTGACTTCTTGGAGAGATTTCTCTACCCGAACAAGGACTACCCGAAGAAGGTCATTCACCGGCTCATTTTCCATCTTGTTGAGGAAAATGTGATGACCAATCTCCGCCTAAAGGTGGAGGCTGGCCATCTCGGGGAGGTCACCCTTATGGTGAGCTCTGCCGTCATGGAGGAAGCTTACCCTTACACAACCATTGCATCACTAGTGCGGCGAGGCATGGCTCTCGCGTGGCTGTGGGACGGCCAGCAGCAAGCCCCGGAATACCTCCTCGCTGCCGTGGCGGAGAGCATTGGCATGATGCTGGAGGGGTGGAGCTCATGGGATGACCCGAAGGGAGTATCGCCGGAATCCGGGGAGCTGTGTTGGACGACAGAAGAGGAGAAGAGTGGTGGCCATTTGTATGTGGCGAGGTTCCTGAGGTACTGTGAGGGAGTTAGGCCAGGGTTCTTGGCGCGGTTGAACCGGGCCATGCAGGAGGGCTGGCACGTTGGGATGGTGGAGCAGGCCCTGGGCCTTCCCGTCCAGCAGCTCTGCTCTCAATTCCGGTCGGCCTCGCATCAGTTATTAGGACAGCCACGGCCTGTGCACGAATTGGAAGAGTGGTCGCGCATAGACATGTAGTTGTGGATACAAAATCATCTTTTAATTTGTTCTAATAAATCCATGGTTGACAACGGAAGTGCATTAAACTAGTGTATAATATTTTCAAGTGAAGGTGACATTTACATCCAGACTTCTCAGTTGGAAAATCAAATAATCTAGGGAAGGGGTTCAAAATCCACTTAAATTGACCATAGGAAGCATCTAAATCAGGGTGCACGGAGGGATCAATAAATCTAATTTATTTTTAAATACAGACAGGCTTCATTGGACCGAGTGAGCACATTATTTTTTAAAACTGATAGAAGATGCTATTGGAGGAGTTGTACTTAAGTTTTATTTAATTAAGATAGTAGAACTATGATCAAAGATTGATGGGACCTAACCCCCATGTCGGCAGTGGTGGGACCTGCAAAATTATTAGGTACGCGGCGCGCGTAAAAGACATGCATGTCTCCTAAGCGCCATGTACCTAATAATTTCTTGAGGGGAGTCGTGTCAATTACCCATTGGTGATGAACATGCATATCTCCTAACCACGGTGTACCTAATAATTTCTTGAGAGTTGTGTCAATCACTCATTGGTGATGAGCATGCATATCTCCTGAGTGCCACGTACCTAATAATTTCTCGCGGGACCACGTCCTCTTTGTCTTCGATCGAAGTGGCCACCCCTGGGACGAGCGGCTCGTCCATCCACCCTCCCGCAAGTAGATGCAGCTCAGCAGCAAGCATAAGTTCTGGTTCTTTGAGACGCACAAGGAGGACATTGCCCTCCAAGCACAACCGTAAGATCGCCCGGTGAGTCTCTGTACGTTTTGAACTGATTCCATATTCATCATTGGAAACAAAAAAGGATTTACTCCGTCCGTCCGGCATTGGTAGTTCATTTTGGAAAACCGAACTTTGGTACTAATTCCGGACAATTATTTGGTGTGGGATGATCAAGATATACTATTTTTGCGTGTTATTTGGTAGAGAATGTGGTTATGTGATTTGTACTACGTACCTGTTTATCTACAGTGCACTTCTCAACGAGCAGAGGAATTAAGGAAACCAGTGATGCGCTATGCTGATTTGATGATTGAACGATGTATGAACATAATTATGGGGATGAGGGAATTGTCACCGTTAGAGAAGACGCTTGCGGCTGATGCTGTAAGTGTGTGGTCTTGGGCCTCTTTCACCCCGAAAGCCAATTTGAAGGGTGAGACTTCTACCAGCATCAAACTCAGTTTATCTCGTGGACTGTTGGGCTGAAACTTGTTATTAACTTAGATTGATCATGATTATATTATTTTCCTAAAATTCGATGAGGGAACCCGTTTGGTAAGGTTGAAGAAACAGTTTCAAAAATCGGATTATGGACATGCTAGTGTTAAGTTAACTTGAACAACTTGCTCTGTTTGTAAATATGTACTTCATGATGTTAAACACGTAGATGGTGCTTTTTTTTTACACAGGGTAATATGACTACGATGGATGGTTTTGTGGTTTAATGATTTAATATGGTGCATTTTGGTAAAAGGCGCTTATGATTATGATTTTGGTAAAAACGTGTTTATGTTGATGATGGATAGTTTTCCAATTTCACGGGTAGAAATAGTGTATCATTGATTTATTATGGATGGTTTTCTTATTCGAAGGGCATGGTATGTTCTCGTGGAATCTTGGCTTTCCGCCGAACTCTCCTAAGGCCCCGTTTGGTTGGCTCATGGGATTTCCCAAAAGAAGTCAGCATAGCTTCTTGTAATAGCATTTAGTATAATTTTCAAAAAACGACAGGATTACTTTAAAAAAAATAGAAATCGTGTTTTTTTTTAAACTGCCCCTGTTAGTTTTTGGAAATTACACAAAATGTCATCATGACTTAAATTCTTCCCAAGAATAACTTTTTCCCAACCAAATACCACTTTCACTTCATTTGGAAAATCCAACTTTCCTACTTTTAAAATTAGCAACCAAACAGAGCCTAAGAGGGGAGCAGCTTGGCCCTTGCAACCCCCCGGGCTTTGTCCCTAGGTTCGAGCGATCAGTAAGCTAACTCCTTGATTTTTGAAAGAGCTTTTCTTAATAGTCTTAGCAAAGGGCTACTTGATTTTTGATAATTTCTACAATCTCTTCGGAGTCTTTGGCTACAAAATGTAGTTTGATAAATGAAAGAAGAAAAAATATTCCACTGTCTAGTTTCTATGGAGCAGTGATGTGTATTAGAACTTCGCATGGTGAATTAATTCAGCGTCAATGTAGATGGTAGTTCAAAACGTTGAGGACATTGAGCTATAAGAGCTGTATATGTATCTTTTATTGAATCTCAGGGATATAGAAATGGCTGCACCCACCCATTTTGCAGGGGGGCCGAATTCTCACCGATTTATGGTAAGTTTCAAATAGAATCAGTCTCATTTTTTTCTATGCCATAGAAAGGTGTTTTGAATGAGCCCCCAATATGATAATTTCTTTTTTGGATATCCAAGGGAATCCAGCTCCAGGGAAAGAAATAACTGAAATGGGAAAATTTTTCCTTTAGTAGATGACCTTAGAATGCTGGGAAAATAAAATAACAGCCATAATTTTTGTTTTTGAAAAACAACCATAGGCTTTATAGGTAAAAAACCCATAAGCTTCTTCGGAAAAAAAAAAGAAGAAAAATCATTAGCTTCTTATTTTTCCTTGGAGAACCATCTCTACTTACACCAATGTGATTCCCATGCCGATTATGATTGGCCCATAACAAAAAATAAATGTTGATGTAAAGCTGTGCAAGTTATTATCCAAAAAAAACAAGACGGTTTATTTTTTGGGTATATTGCAGAACAACTGCAGCAGGTAATAGGCTGGATAATTTTTTTTTTCCATCTTAGATAAAGGTGATTTACAACAGGTAATAAGTTGGACTTTGCTTTGTTTGCTTACATACTTTTGGTAGATTGGAGGATTTTTTTTCTTCTCTAAACAGTTACTAAAAAATCTCATATAACGAAAACCAAGACATTTTTTCGTTCAGAACAGGATGTCCATGCAAATAGTGAATAAGACAAAGTAGGGACCCTTACAAAATAGGTGGGTGGCATGATATGCGGCCTATAGGAATGTCACCTTTGCATGTAGCAACAAAAAAATGAGAAATGTCATCTTTGAGGGGGGAGAACAGTGCTGATCTACTTTCAAGAGAAACATCCGCTCAACAACATATCTGGCCATCTTGTCCATCGGGCTTGTGACTTTTTAAGTTTCTTTGGTTATGTGTCACTTAATCATGTTCCCCGCGAACAAACAAGGTGATGCATATCATTGCTAGAATTATTCAGACCCTCTCTGCTTCTAAGTTGTGGAAGGAAGATTTTCCTTTTTTTATTGAGCTTCGGCTTATGCATAGCATTGCTAGAAGTATTCAGACCCTCTATGCTTCTAAATTGTAGAAGGAAGATTTCCTTCTTTTTATTGAGCTTCGAATTTGTACTTTGTTTATGTTATTAAAATTACTGCTGCTACTGTATTAAGGATGAACTGTGTGTACCTTTTGCAAAGATGATAATAAAGGAGAAGAGTTTATGATCGAATCAAGCGAAACACTTTGTCCTTAAGACAGAATTCGCCCTCCCTACGGTGCTTAGGACTCTTGGGCGTCTGCCTCCCAGGATAAGACGATCAACCACGTACTGTAGGAGCACTCCAAACAGCACGCGCAGCGAACCACAAATGTGTAATGCTTTCACAGAATGGAAGAGGGAGGAAGAAGATGAAGTGAAGGAAAAAATCAGTACAGAAAAACCCGTTTTTCAAGCTTTTATAGAAATCCCGTTAAAACCCGTTGAAACCACACCGTTTCCCGTTAAAGCCCGTTGAAACCCTTTCCCGTTAAACGGACGCGTCCGTCCGTTAACGGTCATAATAAAACGGACCCGTTTTGGTTGAACCAAAAAGAATAGAAAACCAAACCATTAAATTTGTCCCAAAATAATATTTTCTTGTTGACCCAACCCAACCCAACCCGACCCGGCCGGCCGCGCGTGCGAACCGAACCGAACCGAACCGAGCCGAGCCGAGCCGGCCGGACGGACGGCGGCGGCGCGCGCGCGCGTGTGGGTTAGCCCACCTAGGTGCATGGGTCCAACATCTCTCTCCCCCACAAAAGTGGGGTGGCCCTTGGGCCTAACTTATAAGGCCAATCTTGAGCCTTATATACCATCCATAACCCATCCTTGGTGTGGATGTGGGACTATTCATCCTTCACCCAATTCACTCATTCATCTCATAGTAAGTGGGGTTTAAACATGGGTTAGTTCACTCTCTTTAATACCCAATTATGGGTTACCACTAACACCCATTACTAACAATCCCCCACATGAATGAGAATTGGCTGGATAATTATGCAAAAAACTATGCAGAAAACTTGTGAAAGCAAATATTGAGAAGATCATGCATGGGGGAGAGGTAGCTTTTGGCTTTGAACCTTCCCTTGTGAAGACTATCGGGTTTACTGGCTAATCAGTGAACGTGATGTCTTGAACTGTTCAGCCGTTTGTGTAAACCAAGACAATAGAAGTCACACAATCACTTCTCAGACACATTGTGGTTCTCATGACTTTGTTCATTTTGGCCCCGAACAAACCTGGTTTTCATGAGTGCTCTAGAAGATTTAGCCTTAAAATCCTCATAGAAGTGGCCCCTTCCCACTCATATAGGTGATTCTCATTAGGAGCATCCTGCAATACCCCACTTGAACTAAGTCAAGCTATGAGAACCATTAAAAGCAAAGCTTATCCTGATTCATTCAGCAGGCATCACTATCTCATCATAGGAATGGGAACGAGATTTTATCTCCATAGTGATTCCCCTTGAATCTCCCACAATTCGGTTGTCCCTTTTGAACCTAGATCTTGGGATCTCCAGTCAACTAGGTTGGGTTGCCATTATGGTGATTCTTAATGTATAGGCTTCAAGCCCATTCCCCTCGATGAATTGCTCACTTGTTCTTTGGTCAAACCCTTTGTAAGTGGATCCGCAATATTTTCTTTTGACCGAACATACTCAATGGAAATTATTCCACTAGAGAGCAATTATTTTATGGTATTATGCCTCCGACGTATATGTCGAGACTTACCATTATACAAGTTACTTTGTGCTCTTCCTATAGCAGATTGACTATCACAATAGATACATATAGGTGGCACAGGTTTCCCCCACATTGGAATATCTTCTAAAAAATGACGAAGCCACTCAGCTTCTTCGCCTGCTTTATCAAGTGCAATGAATTCTGATTCCATTGTGGATCTTGCAATGCACGTTTGTTTAGAAGATTTCCAAGACACTGCTGCACCTCCAATAGTAAAAACATATCCACTTGTGGATTTGGAGTCTCTTGTATCAGATATCCAATTTGCATCACAGTACCCCTCTAGTACTGCTGGATACCTTGTATAGTGCAGTCCATAGTCCAAGGTATATCTTAGATATCTAAGAACCCTGACTAGAGCCTTCCAGTGGTCTTCCCCTGGATTGCTATTATATCTACTCAGTTTACTTACTGAGTATGCAATGTCCGGTCTTGTACAATTCATGAGGTACATGAGACTTCCAATAATTTGAGAATATTGGAGTTATGATATGCTCTCACCCGTGTTTTTGCTTAAATGCAATGTCACATCCACAGGTGTTCTCGCTGGACGATTATCATTCTCATTAAATTTGTCTAGGATTTTTGTAATGTAATGAGATTGAGATAATTCATATCCATCATATGTTCTAGTGATTTTAATCCCTAGTATAACATCTGCAACACCCATATCCTTCATTGCTTACCAATAATGAGCATATCATCCACATATAGGCATACAATAACATAGCCTTCAGGTCTAGCTTTGACATAAACACATTTATCACATTCATTTTGAATCCATTTGACATCATCATTTTGTCAAATTTTTCATGCCATTGCTTAGGTGCTTGTTTAAGCCCATAGAGAGACTTAACAAGTCTGCACACTTTGTTTTCTTTACCCGGTACAACAAACCCTTCAGGTTGTTCCATATATATTTCCTCATTCAAGTCACCATTCAAGAATGCTGTTTTTACATCCATTTGATGTATTTCAAGATTATACAAAGCAGCCATAGCAATTAACATCCTAATGGAAGTTATTCTTGTGACTGGTGAGTATGTATCAAAATAATCTTGACCTTCCTTTTGCTTGTATCCTTTGATAACAAGTCTTGTTTTATATTTGTCAATTGATCCATCAGCCTTCATCTTCCTCTTGAAGATCCACTTGTATCCGAGAGGTTTACTCCCTGGAGGAAGATCTACCAACTCCCAAGTGTGATTTTGCATAATGGATTCAATTTCACTATTTACAGCCTCCTTCCAATATTGTGCTTCAGGAGAGGACATGGCTTCCTTAAAGCTTTGAGGCTCATTTTCTAACAAATAAGTTAGAAAATCTGGACCAAAGGATTTTGATGTTCTAGCACGTTTACTACGTCTAGGTTCATCATCTTCTCCCTCTTGGTCTTCACTAGTGTCTTTTTCGACATCCAAAGTTCTTTTAATAGAACTTTCCTTTTGTGATTCCCACATGTTCTAAGGTAACCCAGAACTTATTAACATAGCATTCATCATTTCTTTTAAAGTTCTATTTTTCCGTTCAGCAACTCCATTTTGCTGTGGTGAATAAGGTGTCATTATTTGGTGTATAATACCATGTTGTGAACAGAATTCACCAAAAGGTGATTCATATTCCCCACCTCTATCATTTCTTAGAACTTTTATTTTCTTGCCAAGTTTATTCTCAACCTCTGTTTTATATAATATACACATGTTTATAGCCTCATCTTTACTTCTCAGCAAGTATACATAACAATTATCCATGAATAGAACATAATATTTCTACCATCCATAGTGGGATTAACATGCAATTCAAAACCATTGCTACGTATCACTCGACAAGCAATGATAATTTGTTTCAATTTCATGAAAAGGCTATCTGATGAAGTTAGATTGTATACATATATCACATTCCATGCATATCAATATCACACCAAGGAACAACTTTAAATATTGCATGTCATGTTTGTTCCAACTTTAAATATTGCAATCTATTGTTCCTACTTAATTTGACGAGAGTATTTGAAATACTCAAATCAGTTTAACCATATTGGTTTTCGTTCAAGTGTACTAAATCTAGGCTTTTTATACTTTAAACTCAGACCAATTAAAGGACCCAAAATTGGGAAACATAACGTAAGAATTCCACTTACCTGAACTGGAGCTTGATACACTGAACCGGCAGCGGAAGATGATCGGTGCTCTTTGAAACCAGCCTATGGCGGTTCCCTCCACCATACGAACTGGGAGAACCAGGCCTTCTCCCGGATCCTATGGTTCATTGCACGACTTGGAACGGGCGAGCCAGAAATTACGACCCAACGAAGCCCGGTTCAGTCATCCACGCTACATTAATACCTCCACTCGGGTTACAAGCTGACTCTGCGCAGCTCGGTTTGTAAGATTGTTAAAAATAACTCTTACTTATCATGTAGCCGAACCAGACCTTTAGTAACCTGAACCGGAATTTTAGTAGCCTGAACCGGACCATCATCTTCCCCAAATAGAAAGGTTGTTTCTGAAACAAACAGACCGAGGGGTGCGTCTCTTGCCTCGCCGTCATGCCCACCCCCTCGCCGCTCCTGCGACCGGTGAGGACGCTGACGAGGAGAGGGCCAGCGGCGGAGGAGGATAGCTCGCGGTGAGGAAGTTTGCGGCGCGGTTGGGTTGGTGCTGATGGCAGCCAGTCATGGGCCCTGCTGATTCTCGTCATCTTCAACGCATGCGTCGGCAAGATCGGCGGCACCGTGCTGGTGTCCACCATCTTCAAGGTCCCATTCCGTGAGTCGCTGGCTCTGGGATTCCTAAAAAGCACCAAGAAGGGTCCTCAAAGATCAGACCTTTGCCATCCTGGTGCTCATGGCCCTGTTCACCACCTTCATCACTACGCCGCCGTCTTCTCGTCGTCCGGTGTGGTTACCTCGACTGGTCGCGACTTCGATCCCCGCTGGCTCCCTGGTCTCGGACGTTGATTCGGTGATGGAGATGAACGGCTGACGGGGCCAATCGGCCTTCAAGTTTCGATTCTGACTGGCTCTTAGCCGAGCGGTGGCGATCATCCAGGCTTTCTACATCATCCGACTTCGGAATCGGCCCCTTTGTCATGGCAGTAAGGCCTTGGACCGTCGGCGGAATCGGCACCTCCATCGTCGTCCCTGGCGGAGGCGGGTCCCTCTCTGGGTGCTCCTCTCCGGTACTGCCACCTGATGTAGAAGGCGATGTCCAAGAGGAACCAGGTGGTCATCGTGCCGAGCAGATGGCATCCATGCCGGTGGAGCTCTTCATCCTCAACATCGGCAAGGACTGCAAGGCCCTCAACGATCAGACCTTCGTCGCTGGTGATGGCAGTCTACCACCCGGCCCGCCGTGCATTCTTACTGTTAGTGGCGTTTCCGGCGGAGATCTAAATGGCTACGCCGAGTAGTGGATTGCCTCGCTGCGGCGATCCACTACTCCGGCACTGCCTTGCCGGACTTCTGGAAGCGCGGCGACTCCTGCGAGTATGCACATGGCGTGTTTGAGTGCTTGCTCCACCCGGCCCGTTGATGCTGTTTTCTTTGCATAGATTTATTCCCTCGGTTCTCGTTGTATTCATCATAAACGCAATAAACATTTTGATGTGTGAGAAACCAGACCACAGTAATCACAGTAGCAAAACAAAGTACGGAAAAATTCTGTCTTAAGATTGTTATTAAAATTACTGCTGCTACTGTATTAAGGATGAACTGTGTGTACCTTTTGCAAAGATGATAATAAAGGAGAAGAGTTTATGATCGAATCAAGCGAAACACTTTGTCCTTAAGACAGAATTCGCCCTCCCTACGGTGCTTAGGACTCTTGGGCGTCTGCCTCCCAGGATAAGACGATCAACCACGTACTGTAGGAGCACTCCAAACAGCACGCGCTGTCACGCCCCAAAATTCCTGATCTCGATCGGAGTGCGGAAGCCTTTAAGTAAACTAAATAAAAGCCGAGATAGGAACCTTGGGACGCGACCGAATACTCGATCACTCGGGTCAATTACATCGTTACAAAAGAACGTGTAATCGACATCACCAGGAACTCATAACGAAACTTAGAAATTGAGAACTAAGAACTTCTTCATCAAATTTGAAATAACATTGTCAATGTAGCAAATGGATCCTACTGAGATTATTACAGCAGATTAAATAAAAACTATCAAACAACGCAAACATCAAATTTAGGCACACACTGGCCAACACTAAGGAAGTTCTAACAAAGTGCAATAGAATGAATAAAGCAATTCTTCAAGACATCTTCCACGCATCTGCTACGCCTTTCTGAACTGCAAAATCCTGACTTACTGATCTTTGAGGCCTGCATCAGAGGATGCATGAGTATTTCGTAGAAATACCCAGTAGGATGTAAAAACCCACCAGGAAGATAAAATAGGTTATGAAGAATAGATCACTCGGATAAACAGGAATAAACACTCTCTGAAAGACCACTCATAGGTTTATGTTGCAAGAATAGCAAGGTCAGATGATAACAGTTCCAATGGAAAAGTTATCGGAAAGAATAATCTCAATATGACTCCAAACAAATATCAGTGTAAGGAGAGAATGGTCAAAATACCAAAGGCTCCAGGCATCTAAAGTGCAAGGAGTTACAATTTCTGCTCGCTGAATTTACCGATCACCCGCAAGTGACTATACCAGAATCATGCTAGAGGTTCTCTTTTTGGAACCCGGCCACGCGTCTAGACATGCTGGCCCCATCGGTGCTTACGGGCACAATGGGCGGAGACTGCAGACCTTCCGTAACATCATACAGCCTAAACGTACGTATTTGCCTCCTTTCGGGCAATAGGGAACCCATGTTCCATAAATATCGGAGGTCACTCATGACCTAGCAATGGCTCGTGAGCATACTATGATTCCACCTTTTAATAAGTGGAGAAATAGGTCAATGTCAAACTGAACAATGATTCAACAATAACAGAGGTCTCAACTTTCTGAGAATAGGGTAACTCTTACCGCAATGACTCACTCATGGAGTATGAAACAGATAATCAAAGTTTCTCAACAATATATGGCTCTCTCTCAAGGAGTAACAAGAAGATTCACATGTCTCACATAATGAAGAGAATAATGAAAACTCACAATCTGAGGAATAATGAATTTCACTCTTAGATTACACGTCATGCATCATGTCTTACCTTTGATAGGGATATCTCTAATTATGGAATTGTATTACTTTTAATCTCAAGATACCTTTCTAAGAAAGTTTGATCTCCAATTGGATACTCAAACCGACACCACGATGAACCATAGAAACAAGACCAAATTGACTCTTGTGCATGCTGACTCGTCCCAAAGTCTTAATCTTTTAAACTTCTTCACTTATTACAGTGACTCATAAGTAGTTTTGTCTTACTATATTAATATTATTTTAATCAGATTATATCATATTATGAGTAATAATACTTACTAGTGCTTTAAAACCCTAATTCCAGTAAACTGTCTTATACTATACAGCCCACTTACGACTGACGCCACTGTTAATACAGAAGGAATCTGACTCTGAAAGTTTAACAGAAGATATCCCTATGAGTCTAGTTTATAACCCCACTGACGGCATATTTTTATGATTTTTATACATTTAATTATGATTTTTATACTGAGCACTGTTGGCGCAGAAACAGTTCTGGCCGAGAGCACATTACTTACTTATAATATGTAATCATGTACTAATACCCATTAACCATGATAATATAACATTAATACCCTTAATTACTCCCCTCCTAGAGTAATTCTAGACTCTGGTATGTTCTGGAACTTAATGATTATAATGATTCTAATTGATACTAATACCTTAAACTAGATTCAAGGCATCAACCTTGATCTAATTAAGCTTTTAACATTATTAATACATCCCTTAACTATATTGAACTATTAAATCAGGACATATCAGAATCAAGAAGATAACTTTCATGACCATCTACATTCAAGAGACATGACCTATAGATATTCCCATCAAAAGTAGGCATATATGCATCAACATGAAGCATTAAACAAGGTATGACATTATGAGCACTCTTATTCATCAAACAACAAGGAATCTCTCATGAAACAAACATTAGGCACTCTTATCCCTGAGATAATATGAATAGGATCATAAATTAATCACAATATGAAAGAACCAAAGAAGTGCAAACTGAATTGGTTGGGAAAAACCATCCTACCACTTAGATGTATGCGAAATACACCTCCACGCGTAGCTCGTTCTTTCACCTTCGCAACGACGCCTCCACTCCTTCGATCGCACGAGAAAAGAGGTTGAGGGGAGAGGTAGAAGGTTGCTGGAATTAGTGTCAAGGCAAGGGAGAAGGGCTAGGGCTTTGCACAAGACGTCCAAAGCTTGGAGTGAAGCATGTGGGCGTCCTCCTCCTTGGCTTTTATAGCCAAAGCCTCCTCCAACTAGGATATCTCCTAATTAGATCCTTCCTAATCCCAAATACTAATTAACCAATTAAAAGGTCTCCCTCATTAGTAAGGGACGTTCAGCCATGTTAATCCATTGTGTTTTCCTTATTTAATTAGGATTTCAAATCTCTAATAAGATTCGTTTACTATCTTAATCCTAATTACAGCACACTGTCGTACGCATAACAGTCCACTTCCGACTCTTCCCACGGTCAGTCCAATTGAAGATGGACTCTGAAATTTTTATTGGAGTTAGCCATATGTGTCTAGTTTCTAACCATGCTCATTTTATATTTTTCTAGTTTTTCCTGAATTAGTTATGATTTATTTACTACAGACTGTCGACACAGAAATATTACTGGCCGAGCTTACAATCTTAATCATACTTTACATATCTCGTTCCAAACTAGGAAACTACCATATCTAAGCCAACCAACTAGACGTCCCCTTCCTATTGGTTGATTAAAAGTGAAATATTTATCTCTTTTTAATTAAGATTTATCTTGCCTAATTATCTCAACCGAACTGATACTTCCCGATCCTCCGCGATACTTACCATATTTACCGCTATTAGGTCAAATCGTAGATTTTGCTCCAAGATTCACTCTAATCCTCTAAAGATCTCCTTGTGGCTAGTTACCCACGTTCACATGACTCCCTGGGCCTGTGCCACATGGCCCTGCGCCCAGGTCTGCGCGTCTACAGCTAGAGTCCTGCGCACACATGACTCTAGTGTCCTGCGGTTGTACTACTCGTTACACTATCTCGTGTAGACCACGGACCACGTATAAAACCAAAATTAACTGATTAATTCTGAAATTTAAATAGGTCTCATCCACTTGAACACATGCCCTGGCGCCTGGCCCCACTCCTGGCGTCAGGTGTTCTCAGACCCTGGCGCCAGGCTGGCCTCAGCGCCAGGTTGTGCCCAGCGCCAGGACCAACCCTCGTGTCCTGGTTTTCTACTACTAATAGTCATGCGATTAACAAATTATATCACATCATAAACATCAAATAACACATCAAAGCACATCGCACAACCAGAAAATCAAATCAGGCAATGAACTTTCCTATTTTAGAACAATTACCTAAAATAGAAACCTTTAGTTAACGTACAAATTTTCCGGGTGTTACACGCGCAGCGAACCACAAATGTGTAATGCTTTCACAGAATGGAAGAGGGAGGAAGAAGATGAAGTGAAGGAAAAAATCAGTACAGAAAAACCCGTTTTTCAAGCTTTTATAGAAATCCCGTTAAAACCCGTTGAAACCACACCGTTTCCCGTTAAAGCCCGTTGAAACCCTTTCCCGTTAAACGGACGCGTCCGTCCGTTAACGGTCATAATAAAACGGACCCGTTTTGGTTGAACCAAAAAGAATAGAAAACCAAACCATTAAATTTGTCCCAAAATAATATTTTCTTGTTGACCCAACCCAACCCAACCCAACCCAACCCAACCCGACCCGACCCGACCCGGCCCGGCCGGCCGCGCGAACCGAACCGAACCGAACCGAGCCGAGCCGGCCGGACGGACGGCGGCGGCGGCGGCGCGCGCGCGCGTGTGGGTTAGCCCACCTAGGTGCATGGGTCCAACATCTCTCTCCCCCACAAAAGTGGGGTGGCCCTTGGGCCTAACTTATAAGGCCAATCTTGAGCCTTATATACCATCCACAACCCATCCTTGGTGTGGATGTGGGACTATTCATCCTTCACCCAATTCACTCATTCATCTCATAGTAAGTGGGGTTTAAACATGGGTTAGTTCACTCTCTTTAATACCCAATTATGGGTTACCACTAACACCCATTACTAACAGTTTATACATAGCATTGCTAGAAGTATTCAATCATCTCTGCTTCTAAATTGAGGAAGGAAGATTTTCCTTCTTTTACTGAGCTTCGGCTTTGTACTATGTTTATAAGTTGTCTATCAACATTCACCCAAACGCCTAGATCTGACGGCACATGTTAATCTATTGCACGGACCGGTCATGGAAACCCTCCACCCCTAAATTTTGATCGAAGGTCAACGGCTCGCAACACCTCAATGCATGCAAACATGCGTGAGCTGGAAAGCATGCTAATAGAAATCATGAAACAAATACTCCCTTTGTCATGTTTTAAATGTTTCATCAGAAAAAGCGGACAATCATGTTTTAGATGGTCCATGCGGTTAGTTTGAGTGGATTTTGAACCTCTTTTTCCTAAGGAATGTTGTATCGGATATCGGTAAAATATCGGTCAGCGAGAGACACAAAATATCTGAGATATCATGTAAAAAAATATCGGTGGTCTAAAACAAGTTTTTATCATATGTTCACAATGTGACTCTTTAAAGGAGTGACATCGATCTTATACAAGCAAAATAAGCATTCTTATATTAATATATTTCTATAAAAATTTCGGCATAGGCTCTCCTGTATTTTCAATCATATGTACAAAGTATATAAACTGTAAAAATTTAATCACATGTAATAGTCAACAACAGGACAATCAACAAGTAAATACAATGCATATTTACAAGATATTTAAGTTCTACCAAGTAATGATATAATCTATAACATAAGAGTTTGATCATCAAAATACAAATTTATACACTACTTAACATAAGAAAAAGATATTATAAGCATTACAACATAACCATTTATTTTTGTTTCTAGTGTATCGCCGATATATCAATAAAAACCGATATATCGGACTTGTTTCTGTGATATATTGACAAAATTTGGTAAAAACGTTGGACCGAGACTGATGGGTCTCGTTATATTGGGTGGCATGATTGCATTCGTTGCTTCTTCCCCCATTATTTGGGGTTTCCACCATCCAACAAAAATCAACATTTCTTCTAATGGAAACTATTGAAACAGGATGTAGGGAGTAATTTCTTTTCTTATGAAACATGGGGTGTGTTTGGAAGCTGAAATATTTTTTTCACCTATCAGACGCCAAGGTGAAAATTTTCACACTGATTTATGACAAGTGAAATTTGTTTGCAATCTAAAAATAAATCACATTGATTTGTGTTTGAAAAGGAATGTTCGTCAACCTCGGCTATCGTGCAATCGATTACACTAACTTTTTTAATGGGGCAAACTTCAACGATGCGTTTCTTACTCATTTTTAATATGTTTTGTCCCATTTTTTTTTCATTCTTTCTCATTTTAATATTTTTTTTATAATTGTGATATCATAAAGATGTTGAGTCACCGTGTACTATTTATCATGGATTTTGTTGTATTTTTTTATAGTATATCAAGGTCATTAGGATATCATTATGATCATAAAAAATAAGAAAGAAAAAAATGGTAAAAAATGGATTAAAAACAAGGAAGATATGAACTATTAAAATTTGTCCCATTTTAATGGGGGATTACACGATAGCACACTGTATCGTGTAATCGATTCCACGATAGATGATAGCCTATTGTGTAATCCAACACATGATAGCCTAGTTATCGTGGTTCGGATTACATGATAGCTCAGCTATCAATTATACAATAGCACTGGTTATCTTACTCATTTTAATGAGATAAACTTCAACGGTGTGTTTCTTACTCATTTCTGATCCGTTTAGGCCCATTTTTTTTATTCTTCTTCATTTTTATTATTATTTCTTATAATGATAAAAAAATAATTGGAGACGACTAAAAATGAGGGAGATATGACGAGGAGGGGCTCCCTTGGCTTAACGGTGCGGC
The DNA here is from genome assembly GCA_039654745.1 of Houttuynia cordata. Lineage (NCBI taxonomy): Eukaryota > Viridiplantae > Streptophyta > Magnoliopsida > Piperales > Saururaceae > Houttuynia > Houttuynia cordata. The sequence continues at coordinate 27,000,538 of CM077507.1, read as the reverse complement.
GACGGAGGCGTCGGGTGTAGGCAAACACCGGGGTTAGGGGGGTTTTGGACGATCCAAGCAGTTACCCAGGAGGGGGGGGGGGCACGAGCTCCCTCGGCTCAACAGGGGAGCGACATCGTCGAGGTGGGGGGCTCAATGAGGCGGCTACGACAGAAGGTGGAAGGCTCCTCGGTTATGGCAGGTGAACACCGGGGGAGACGAACCTCTGGGAGATAAAGCTGATTTTTTTTTTTGTTGAAGAGGCGCGACGATCGATTTGTCAGCCTAATTCTCACTTTGGTGATAATCAATTTTTCAGAAGTGAAAAGTAAAAATTTTACCTATCACCGTTACTGACCACTTTCAGGATTTCTAGCAAGATAGTTTTTTTTTTCGGGCATGAAAGGTGATATTTTTTAGCTTCCGAACGCACTTATATTGGTGGGTTAAATCCGAGGTCACCACCGCCTCGACTAGGGATGGAACTTGGGTCGGGTTTTTACCCGACCCGACAAGACCCGGCCTTATTGGGCCGGTTCTGGGATTGCTTATACAATACCCGGTTCCGGTTCCGGGTCTGAAAGAGGAACCGACCCATCGGGTCGGGTCGGGTCCGGGTTTTCATGTAAAACCCGGACCCGACCCGGGTATATGGTAGATATATATATATATCATATACTTGGACCCATATTTTTTTTTTATGAATATTTTTTTGGGCGAAAGCACTCATATCTCTTGATTTGAGTAGTTTGGATTTTTATAGATATATATTATTAATAAAAAAAATTAAATGAGTTAATAGTTGAATGTATATGACATTAAAAATATAAAAAAACTGGTACCGGGTCGGGGCGGGGCGGGTCCGGGTTTCAAGTTCTGGTACCCGGGGCGGGTCCGGGTCCTTGAAAATGGACCCGTGGTGGGTCTGGGACGGTTCTGGGTTTGAAGAATTAAAATGGTTCCGGGGCCGGGTATGCCAATACCCGGCCCAAACCCGCCCCGGTTCCATCCCTAGCCTCGACTCATCACCAATGACCAAACGACCCCCCCCCCCCTAGCGTTGAACTATGTGAGAAAACTACACACTGCCCGCCTAGGAAACACCATCCGGGCCACACCAACCTGCGGGACCCACAATCGTCTACGTTTTTACTAGTCCATCACGCCGGACCGCTTCAACTGGGTCCCAACATTTCATGATCACCTAAGCCGACTCAACCCTCAGGGTCGGTGCCTCACTTAACATAAGAATGCAAAGCGGGGCCATCTCATTTGCCCCCAAATCCCTCCGCCTCTTCCCCGACCGCTCCGGAGGGAGACGAACCAAGCTCCTCCTACTCTAAAACCCTAATCTCCCCAACCTGGGTTTTGAATTTACTCTTGTACTAGCAGGGGGCTAGCGGAGATGTGGAACGGGAGCGGCGGGGCCGGTATGGGACAGCCGTCGCAGGTGGCGCCGCCGGGGACGGGAGGCTCGTCCGTACCGCCTCCGCCGGCGATGCAGCCGTCTTACAGCATCCCTGTTTCGGCCGCGGAGGCGGAGGCGCAGCTCGAGGAGCGGGCACGCAAGTGGATGCAGCTCAACTCGAAGCGGTATGGAGACAAGCGCAAGTTCGGGTTCATTGAGGCACAGAAGGAGGACATGCCTCCCGAGCACGTCCGCAAGATCATCCGGTGAGTCGCCTGGTCTTCTGCACTTCTTTTTCGTCACTGTACTTGCTTGAACTGATTTCCGATGGGATGCTTGTCGTCTGTTAGGGAAATTTGCTGTAGTTCATGTGGTCATCTATAATGTCTGCTTTTCTATATTTACTTTGTTGCTCGTTATATGGTGCAGACCGTTCCCATCTGATTTCATGTAGTTCTTTGAGCTTTTTATTTTGGTACTACTCTTTGTGGATGTAACAAATTTGGCGGGCTTATTCCTGGTTGAGTCTATTAGAGTTGTAGGTTTTTTGTTGTTGTTGTATTTCTGCGGCGTGATAGTAATCTGACTCTAGGATATACTCCCTCCGTCCCGTTTTAATAGCTCCATCTGAAAAAAATGTTGATTTTTATTGGATGGTGGAAATCCCAACTGATGGGGGAAAAGAAGAAATTCAAAATCCACATACATTGACCATTTGGAGCATCTAAAACGGGACTGTCCTCTTTTCCAGATGGAGCATTTAAAAAAAGACGGAGGGAGTAGTATTGATTATTGAACCTTTCTGTTAATTGTTTGCGTTTGACCATTGGGCTCTGTGACCATACAACCTGGGACGGAGCCAGAACAAAACTGGTAGGGGGGCCCAATGAGCTATGGAAACCTTAGGGGGGCCCTGGGGTCCCACCTATATGAAGAAAATTAGGGGGAGGAAGCTGATTGGCCAGGGGGGCCATGGCCACCCCCAGCCCCCCCACCCCCCCCCCCCCCCCCCCCCCCCTTGGCCCCGTCACTGCATACAAACTGGAAATGTTCATACGACTATGGTTGACTCCGCAATATCAATGTCATGCATTCTTTTTGTTGTAGTCGATGTTATATGTCAGGAGTGGAGTGGAAACATGTTGTATTCTATTTTGGCTATGTGGTACTAGTTAATCTTATTTTTTTACCTAATCCTTTTATTTGAGCAGTGACCATGGAGACATGTCTTCAAAGAAATATAGACATGATAAAAGGGTTTATCTTGGAGCTCTTAAGTACATCCCCCATGCAGTTTATAAGCTACTGGAGAACATGCCTATGCCTTGGGAGCAAGTATGATTCTTTTTTTTTCTCCATAAGATTTGGTGCACAAAGGCAATGTATTTTTTTTACGTATGTTGCCGTCTAAATTTGTTAATGCATGTGTTTTTAGGTGCGTGATGTGAAAGTTCTATATCACATTACCGGGGCAATTACTTTTGTCAATGAAATCCCATGGGTAGTTGAACCTATTTACTTGGCCCAGGTATGTTCTAATATTTTTTTAGAGGATCTGTTCATCAGGCCACCCTTACACTGTTCTGTGTTCTTTGCTTGATTTTTTTTAACTGACATGCCTGAAAAACTTTGGCAGTGGGGGACAATGTGGATTATGATGAGAAGAGAGAAAAGGGATCGCCGACACTTTAAGAGAATGCGGTTCCCACCGTTTGATGATGAAGAACCTCCATTGGATTATGCAGACAATTTGTTAGACGTCGATCCCCTGGAGCCAATACACTTAGAATTGGATGAGGAAGAAGATTCCGCTGTGTACCAGTGGTTCTATGACCACAAACCTCTGGTGAAAACAAAACTTATTAACGGTCCTAGTTACCGGAAGTGGCACTTATCACTTCCAATAATGGCTACACTTCACAGGCTTGCTGGACAGCTAATATCTGATCTAATTGATCGGAATTATTTCTACTTATTTGACATGGAATCCTTCTTTACTGCCAAAGCACTTAACATGTGTATACCCGGTATGGTTTCTTTTTTTTTGGGGGCATATGCCTAGAAGATGGTGCAGATGATTGATTGCCTCTAGTTCTAAATTTATTTGGTAACCATACTCTCCTGCTCACTCTCATATTGCAGGTGGTCCTAAGTTTGAGCCTTTATATCGTGATATGGAGAAAGGAGATGAAGATTGGAATGAGTTCAACGATATCAACAAACTAATCATTCGCTCTCCACTCAGAACAGAATACCGAATAGCTTTTCCCCATCTTTACAATAATAGACCCCGGAAAGTCAAACTTTGTGTTTACCATACTCCCATGGTTATGTATGTGAAAACTGAGGATCCTGACTTGCCTGCATTTTATTATGATCCCATTATACATCCTATAACCTCAGCAAACAAAACTGATCGACGGGAGAAGAATTACAAAAATATTGAGCTTGATGACGATGATGATTTTGTCCTGCCTGAGGGGGTGGACCCATTGCTGGAAAGCACACAACTTTACACGGATACCACAGCTGCTGGGATTTCGCTTTTGTTTGCACCACGTCCATTTAACATGAGATCTGGTCAGATGCGGCGAGCTGAAGATATTCCCCTTGTATCGGAGTGGTACAAGGAGCATTGGTATGCTTAACTTGTAATTTCATTCAGTTGATTTGGATGTGCATGTGTAATAGAGTTGGTCAATGGTATCCCTATGTTGGGTAGGTTCATGTCTTAAAGTATTTCTGATTTTGGGAGGTTCCATTGTTACTAATTTAAGTGTAAATTGTAGGGATTTTAGCAGTTGAATGTAGGAACTGTCCACTTAGGCGGGATACATATGTTTATTAACCACTTCACCTTAAAAATTAAGGTGTTATTTAGGGGACTGGGTATATAAGTTAGGCATGCTAACACTCCCTTGCACATGAACACATATACAGTGGAGGGCGCCGGAAGACATCATAGGAAACTGGTTATCCCATGATTTGAATTCAAAACGTTTGCTATGTTTTCCACTTCTTCTGATAGTTTAAATTGTTGAGGGCTAACTATCGCTATTAACTGCACTTAAGAGGTAAATTATGGACGCTTTTTCTCTAAAACCATGCTCAGTATGATACTGACATTTCGTTTCATAATTTGTATTGACGTATCGTCTAACATTACATGTGGATCATTTTTTGTGTTTGCAGCCCTCCTTCATATCCGGTTAAAGTACGTGTGAGTTATCAGAAACTTTTGAAGTGTTTTGTTCTGAATGAGCTCCATCATAGACCTCCCAAAGCGCAGAAAAAAAAGCATCTATTCAGATCTCTCCAAGCTACTAAGTTCTTTCAGACTACTGAGTTGGATTGGGCTGAAGCAGGACTTCAAGTTTGCAAGCAAGGGTATAACATGCTGAATCTACTGATTCATCGAAAAAATTTGAACTATCTTCACCTAGACTACAATTTCAATTTGAAGCCTGTGAAGACTCTTACCACAAAGGAGCGCAAAAAATCGCGATTTGGAAATGCTTTTCATTTATGTCGTGAGATATTGCGACTGACTAAGCTTGTTGTAGATGCTAATATTCAGTTCCGACTTGGAAATGTTGATGCATTCCAATTAGCAGATGGATTGCAGTATACGTTTTCGCATGTGGGGCAGTTGACTGGTATGTACAGATATAAATACCGGCTTATGAGGCAGATTAGGATGTGTAAAGACTTGAAGCACTTGATTTATTACCGGTTTAACACTGGTCCTGTTGGAAAGGGGCCTGGCTGTGGTTTCTGGGCACCAATGTGGAGAGTATGGTTATTTTTCCTTCGTGGGATTGTTCCTTTGCTTGAAAGGTGGTTGGGAAATCTGCTGGCTCGGCAATTTGAAGGACGCCACTCAAAGGGAGTTGCCAAGACAGTTACGAAACAACGTGTTGAAAGCCATTTTGATTTGGAACTCAGGGCTGCTGTCATGCATGATGTTTTGGATGCCATGCCAGGTTTGTGTAGTTTTGCTCCTCCAACTATTTCTTTTAATCGAATGTATTACTATAGTCGGTACAAATATGGTAGATTTTTTTTTGTCATGTTTCAATATTAGTTGAAAGTGATAAATTGTTCTCATAACAGACCACAAATAGTTGGTAAAAACGGGGCGTATTATTTTTGCATATGCATTAGGACTCGTGTTATGCCATGCTCCCATGTAAAAGCAGACTTGTATTCAGTGTTACCAGCTTTGTGATGGAAGATGGCTATATTAATATTTCATGTGAAACCATCATGTCATGAAGCCAATCCACATATTTGGAAAGGTGTATGATGAATATGATGACGTTGAATCTTCTTATCATCATCCCCTCTTTAGAGGGTTGCGTCAGGAAGGGCATTCGGCATAAAAACTTGCCACTATGTTTCTTTGTATGGATTTTGTACCATTTTGATTCTGATAAGAGTCAAACGCGGTATATAATCCATGCCGCCAACCCCAGATAGCTGGGATAAGGCGTATGATGATGATGATTAGGACTCGTGTTAGACCTTAAAAGCTTACAATTTGTTATCACCAGCTGGCACATTTGCATACGCACTGCTACGAATTTTGTTCATTTTGTGCTAGGCGTGATTTTTAAAATATTTAAGTGTTGTTTCACGTCTGCAGAGGGCATTAAACAAAACAAAGCAAGAGTTATCTTGCAGCATCTTAGTGAAGCATGGCGCTGTTGGAAAGCGAATATCCCATGGAAGGTACACTAAATGTTTTATGCTTGTGTGTATAGTAAAGTGATTTTTTGTTGTGATGTCTTTAAATCCTTGTTTCTTCAATTTTAGGTTCCTGGCCTCCCAGTTCCAATTGAAAACATGATTCTTCGATATGTCAAATCAAAAGCTGATTGGTGGACGAATGTTTCTCATTACAATCGTGAACGTATAAGGAGGGGTGCCACTGTTGACAAGACCGTTTGCAGAAAGAATCTTGGAAGGCTCACACGTTTATGGTTGAAGGCAGAGCAGGTGGAAAACTTTACATTGTCTTTTCATTTCCTAGGGTCATGCATCTTCTTCCTCTTTATCTAATTTTTTCTCCTTTCTTGTAGGAGCGTCAACACAATTATTTGAAAGATGGTCCATACGTTACTCCAGAAGAAGCAGTTGCTATTTACACTACCACTGTACATTGGCTGGAGTCCAGAAAATTCTCCCCGATTCCTTTTCCACCACTGTCCTACAAGCATGATACCAAACTCCTTATTCTTGCACTTGAAAGACTGAAGGAATCATACAGCGTTGCTGTGAGATTGAATCAATTGCAGAGGGAAGAGTTAGGTCTTATCGAACAAGCATATGACAATCCCCATGAGGCATTGTCACGGATAAAGCGTCACCTTCTTACTCAGCGTGCTTTCAAAGAGGCAAGCTTACTTGATTGTGATTTGTGTGTTTTGTTATCTTATGTAGTGCAGTTAGTGACTAAGAGTAACCTTATGGCAGGTTGGCATAGAGTTCATGGATTTGTATAGCTATCTGATTCCTGTATACGAAATTGAACCACTTGAGAAGATCACGGACGCGTACCTTGATCAATATTTATGGTATGAGGGTGACAAACGCCATCTCTTCCCGAATTGGATAAAGCCTGCAGATTCTGAGCCACCTCCACTCTTAGTTTACAAGTGGTGTCAAGGTATAAATAACTTGCAAGGCATATGGGATACCGGTGATGGGCAATGTGTTGTAATGGTGCAGACCAAGTTTGAGAAGTTTTTTGAAAAGATTGACTTGACCATGCTAAACAGGTATATTCAATTCAATTCCTGCCGCTTTATGGATGCATTTCTTTTTAGCTATCATATAATCTGTGTTGACACTGATGTATCTATACATTTAGGCTCTTACGTTTGGTTCTTGACCACAACATTGCTGACTATGTTACTGCTAAGAACAACGTCGTGCTGTCTTACAAGGATATGAGTCACACAAATTCATATGGCCTGATTCGAGGTCTCCAGTTTGCCTCCTTTGTTGTGCAGTATTATGGGCTGGTTCTGGATCTATTGCTCCTTGGGTTGACCCGTGCCAGCGAAATTGCGGGGCCACCACAGATGCCCAATGAATTTATTACGTATTGGGATACAAAAGTTGAAACAAGGCACCCAATTCGGTTGTATTCTCGCTATATTGAAAAAGTACACATATTGTTCTGCTTTACCCATGAAGAGGCAAGAGACCTCATCCAGCGGTATCTGACTGAACACCCGGATCCAAATAATGAAAATATGGTTGGATATAATAACAAAAAATGTTGGCCTAGAGATGCCAGAATGAGGCTGATGAAGCATGATGGTAAGCGTACTGCTGGCTTCTATTTGCTGTTTTTTAGTGCAACAGCAACTAATGCTCTTATTTTTTTCCAGTAAACCTTGGGCGAAGCGTCTTTTGGGATATGAAAAATCGGCTTCCTAGAAGTATCACCACGCTGGAGTGGGAAAACGGCTTTGTTTCTGTTTACAGCAAGGATAACCCAAATCTACTTTTTAGCATGTAAGTATTTCTTCTGCATAATGTTGTTAAATATTCTAAAAAGAACTTTAACTAATTGCTCTTTCTGTCTTTCACTGTCTACTCTGTGGGTTTTTTAAATTTAAACATTTGATCATCAATTTGTTTTATGGCATAGTGGCATATGCAGCTTCCTCATTGTAATGCATTCATTGCTGTTCTACAGGTGTGGGTTTGAAGTGCGAATTCTGCCAAAGATAAGAATGACTCAAGAGTCGTTTGCTAACACAAAGGATGGGGTTTGGAATTTACAAAATGAGCAAACGAAGGAGAGAACTGCAATAGCATTTTTACGGGTTGATGATGAGCATATGAAAGTGTTTGAGAATCGTGTGAGGCAAATTTTAATGTCATCAGGATCTACAACATTTACGAAGATTGTGAATAAGTGGAACACAGCTCTGATAGGTAGCTTCTATATTAAACTTTTTGCTTATTATGAAACAATATACTTTCAGGCTAAATCCTCTCTTGTTTTCCACAGGTCTTATGACATATTTTCGTGAAGCAACTGTACATACCCAAGAGCTGCTTGATTTACTTGTTAAGTGTGAAAACAAAATTCAAACCCGTATTAAGATTGGTTTGAATTCAAAGATGCCAAGCAGGTGACTATCGTATAATAAGGTTCATGTTTTCTTTCTCGTGTGCTATCTGTCATCTGTTGATGATGTCCAATGTTCTATCTCTCAGGTTCCCGCCTGTGATCTTTTACACTCCAAAAGAAATTGGAGGTCTTGGCATGTTATCAATGGGTCACATATTGATTCCTCAAAGTGACCTTCGGTACAGCCAACAAACCGATGTTGGGGTTACACATTTCCGCAGTGGTATGAATCATGAAGAGGACCAGCTGATACCAAATCTCTATCGTTATATCCAGGTTAACATGAGATAGTCTTTGCTTCTATGTTAGCTTTTCTATTCTATTATTCTACATCTTCATGACCAGCTAAATGTTTTCTTTTTTAGCCATGGGAGAGTGAATTTATAGACTCCCAGCGTGTTTGGGCTGAGTATGCGTTGAAGAGACAAGAGGCTCAATCGCAAAATAGACGCTTGACCCTTGAAGATCTTGAGGTCAGGATATCTACTCTTTTTCTGATGTGCTTATCTTTTCTTGTGTTACTATTTATTTTTTGTCCCAGCTTACTGATGCCCTCATTTTGGATTCCGAGGACAGGAGGCAGTTATTAATGTTGATAGTGATTCTTGTTCAGGATTCATGGGACAGAGGTATACCTCGTATTAATACACTTTTCCAAAAAGACAGACATACCCTGGCTTATGACAAAGGCTGGAGAGTGCGAACTGACTTTAAGCAGTACCAAGTTTTGAAGCAAAATCCATTCTGGTGGACCCACCAGAGACATGATGGGAAGCTTTGGAACTTGAATAACTATCGTACTGATGTTATTCAGGCTCTTGGAGGAGTTGAAGGCATACTTGAGCACACACTTTTTAAGGGAACATAGTAAGTTCTTTACCTATATAGATATCTTGATATTATGTGTAAATAAAATAAGTGTCTTTAAGCTGTTTTTAATTCTTCATTTACGGATGGTTCCATGTTTTTCCTATTCCAGCTTTCCTACATGGGAAGGGCTCTTTTGGGAGAAGGCATCTGGGTTTGAGGAGTCCATGAAGTATAAAAAGCTGACAAATGCTCAGAGATCTGGACTGAATCAAATTCCAAATCGAAGATTTACACTTTGGTGGTCTCCAACCATCAATCGTGCTAATGTCTATGTTGGCTTCCAAGTGCAGTTGGATTTGACAGGCATATTTATGCATGGAAAGATTCCAACTTTGAAGATTTCTTTGATTCAGATATTCAGAGCTCATCTTTGGCAAAAAGTTCATGAGAGTGTTGTCATGGATCTTTGTCAAGTTTTGGACCAGGAACTGGATGCACTTGAGATTGAGACCGTGCAGAAGGAAACTATACATCCTAGAAAGAGTTACAAGATGAACAGCTCCTGTGCTGATATTCTTCTCTTTGCTGCACATAGATGGCCGATGTCCAAACCCAGTCTAGTGGCCGAGGCAAAGGATGTATTTGATCAGAAGGCCAGCAATAAATACTGGATCGATGTGCAACTCAGATGGGGAGATTATGATTCTCATGATATTGAACGCTATACAAGGGCCAAATTTATGGATTATACTACAGACAACATGTCTATCTATCCCTCCCCCACTGGTATGTTGCTTTTGTTACTGGTTTCCCTGGATATGGGTCTTTGCATTCAAACATTGCCCTCTTTGTTTATGTATACATTGAGAAAGCTTAGTTGGCATTTTTTTTGGCAGGGGTCATGATTGGCTTAGACTTGGCCTACAATTTGCACTCTGCTTTTGGTAATTGGTTTCCTGGGTCGAAACCTTTGTTGGCACAAGCAATGAACAAGATCATGAAGGTATAATCTGCATCGACAATTTTTTTTTTTACCTTTTTGTCTGCATATCCAACGTGAACTTTGGATAAGCTGATTTATGTTGCATTTGGTTGTGTGCAGTCAAATCCTGCTTTATATGTCCTGAGAGAGCGTATCAGAAAAGGTCTGCAACTGTATTCATCCGAACCGACAGAGCCATACTTATCATCTCAAAACTATGGTGAAATCTTCAGTAATCAGATCATATGGTTCGTTGATGACACAAATGTTTATCGTGTTACCATCCATAAAACTTTTGAAGGAAACCTCACTACAAAACCCATAAATGGTGCTATCTTTATATTCAACCCGAGAACAGGACAGCTGTTTTTAAAGGTATATTTCTCAATGTTATGTTATGTATTATCCCCAACTGTATATGTTTAGGACTTGGCGAAATTTTTTATTTTTAAAATCTTTCTAGGTCATCCACACCAGTGTTTGGGCTGGGCAAAAGCGTCTTGGGCAATTGGCCAAATGGAAGACAGCTGAAGAAGTGGCAGCGCTTGTCAGGTCATTACCTGTTGAAGAGCAGCCTAAGCAAATAATTGTTACTCGCAAAGGCATGTTGGATCCTCTGGAGGTTCATTTACTCGATTTCCCAAACATTGTTATCAAGGGAAGTGAATTGCAGTTGCCATTCCAGGCATGCTTAAAAATTGAGAAATTTGGTGATCTCATCCTGAGGGCTACGGAGCCTCAAATGGTTCTTTTTAATATCTATGATGATTGGCTGAAGAGTATTTCATCATACACTGCCTTCTCCCGTCTCATATTGATATTACGAGCTCTCCATGTGAACAATGAGAAGGCGAAAATGTTATTAAAGCCCGATAAGACAATCGTTACTGAACCACATCACATCTGGCCATCCCTCACAGATGATCAGTGGATGAAGGTAAATTTAGTTTTTACGCCGGTCACTTTTCTTCGTTGTTTCGAAATGGATGTATCTTGTTGGTGCAATATCTGATTTCATCATATAATGCAGGTGGAAGTTGCTCTGAGAGATCTGATACTGTCAGATTACGCAAAGAAGAACAATGTTAATACATCTGCACTCACCCAATCAGAGATTCGTGATATCATTTTAGGAGCTGAGATCACTCCACCTTCCCAACAGAGGCAACAGATTGCGGAAATTGAGAAACAGGTATTTTGGGTATTGTGAAATATGTATTTTATTCTAACCTTTCTTGTCAAACTTCTCCTTGTTGTCTTTTGTATGTGTGTGATTGGGTATTATAACTGTATTTGCACCATGTGCAGGCAAAAGAGGCTAGCCAATTGACGGCAGTTACAACAAGGACAACAAATGTTCATGGCGATGAACTGATTGTGACTACTACCAGTCCTTATGAGCAGAGTGCATTTGGCTCTAAAACTGATTGGCGTGTGAGGGCAATCTCAGCCACAAATCTTTATCTTCGAGTAAATCATATCTATGTGAACTCAGAGGATGTTAAAGTAATTATCCCTTATCCTTGTTAGCCCTTTTTAATGGCTATATTTGACATGAGCCTTCCTATCGTAAAGTTGTTTCCACGAGGTTTAATTGTTTTTGTTTCTGTATGTATCTCACCTGTGAACAGGAAACTGGCTACACTTACATCATTCCTAAGAATATTTTGAAGAAGTTTATATGCATAGCAGATCTTCGAACACAAATTGCAGGATATCTATATGGCATAAGCCCTCCTGATAACCCTCAAGTGAAGGAAATTCGCTGTATAGCAATGCCTCCTCAATGGGGAACACATCAGCAAGTCCATCTTCCGTTTGCTCTTCCTGAGCATGAATTCTTAAACGATCTGCAGCCATTGGGCTGGATGCATACACAACCAAATGAGCTGCCGCAGCTATCTCCTCAGGTTTTGTGTTAGCAACTTCATTTGTGTTTACCGATAAAAAAAAACTTCATTTGTGTTTAGCTGAGGATGAGTTATCTACATTTAGTTTGTCTTTATTGGTATGGGAGGAGAGCTAAACTACTTCGCTGGTGTTTCTGTTTGCAGGATGTTGCATGTCATGCGAGGATCCTAGAGAACAATAAACAATGGGATAGAGAGAAGTGCATCATTTTGACGTGTAGTTTCACTCCGGGTTCGTGCTCTTTGACTGCTTATAAGCTAAGTCAGACCGGTTATGAATGGGGACGTGCAAATAAGGACACGGGAAGCAATCCACATGGTTATCTCCCGACTCATTATGAGAAGGTGCAGATGCTTCTCAGTGACCGCTTCCTTGGATTTTACATGGTAAGACCTCCACAGATTATATTAAAATAGGCTTAATTATTCCCTTTGTCAGTCTGTGGATAGATGTTTTGGGTACTTTTCTTTGCATTTCGTTAAATATTCTTCTTGTTTCCCATTTAGGTACCTGATACTGGTCCATGGAATTACAATTTCATGGGAGTGAAACATACAGTGAGCATGAAGTATGGCGTGAAGCTTGGAGCTCCACGGGATTATTATCATGAAGACCACCGGCCTACTCACTTCCTTGAATTCAGTAATTTGGAGGAAGGAGAGACTGCTGAGGCAGATCGTGATGATACTTTTACTTAGAAAATATAAAGCTATGCTCGGATGGTTTTTGCCCGTACAGTTACTTCCATGAAGAAAGTAATGATGTTTTGTACATATCAAATTGAGTTCAAAACGAAATGTTGTATTACTGTACTAATCGAGCTGGCAAATGTGCGAAGGGATTGCCCACGATCTTTTGTTTTTTTCTAGCAAACGGGATAGTCTTGTGTTAGATGTGCTTTCTTTTGATTATCCATGAATGGAAATGTATTGGGTCCCAATCAAAGCACCATGGGCAGGGGCGACCGTTTTGGATTTGCATTTGTTTGGCACCCTGGGTGTTTCCTGTGTTGCATGTGTAGGCGAATGCCCCTCTTGTTATCATTATTATTATAATGTTAAGAAAACACCCGTTGAGGGAAGGAAGTGTTTTAATAGAAGTAGATATGCATGGTGCCTACTATAGAAAAGAATATCTTAGAGAAGCTAAGCCAAATCACTTTACAATGTAACAGAGGCCGACAAACATAGCAAGTTACAAACATTGCAAGTTACATCGTACGTAGTTGGACAACCATAACACGGGCATAATGGAAAGGACACAATTGAAGGTTGCAAAATCTTCCAATTCTCAACCGCATTGAAACCAGATTAGCTTCACATTAATTTTGATCTAATAGTACTTACATGCGTAAATGATCAAAACTAAAAGAATAGAATTTGCATGCTCTCTAAATGCAATTTTTTACCATGGATAAAAGTTTTGGATGCTCCATCTGAAAATATGTTGTATTTTTTTATTGGATGGTGGAACCTCGAGGGAGTATTAAATAGCTCATGCAAAACAATCGCTCTCCTTAAACTAGTTCCCTCAGTAGATCTACTAAGTTATAATCAATCAAAACGAGCTTATATCAAATCGACTAAATGAGACCTTAACATAATCAAATTATCATACTTAAAAACTACTAATCTCAAAACCAGAGCAATCTACCTTTTCACCTCGTGCACAAACACTAAGCTTGATCCGGACGTCCCTACGGACACGACAGCCGTATCCGGACACCCACCGAACCCGATGGGACAGTTGGGCACTTCAAAGCCTCGGGCTCCAAAGAGACGAGTCAACCACAAATCTGGCGCCGTCTAATCTCGGACTCGCACGTGCGGCCCCAATCCAATCTATGGGGTCGAATCCGACACGCGTCCACTTCCCACTGGCCAATTCTGTTCACTTTACTCTACAGATCCTGACCGTCCATTGAAGTCCGACAGAAGTCTTCTTCTTCCTCTCTCTCCTCTGTCGCGCGGTTGGCTTCTCCTCCTTCCATCCTCGCTTCCTTCTCTGGGATTTGGATGATTCCAATGGCTTAATTGATTAAATTAGTCATTAATTTAGTGATTAAGGTGGTCTGGCCGGGGCCCCCACCGTCGATTCGGCCTCTTCTTGGTCGCCCGGCCCCCGGTCTAGCCTGCCTCAGGGGAGTCCAAGAGGAGGGGACAGAGACGAGGCAGAGGCGGAGGAGAGCTCCTGCTGCTTCTTCAGGTAACGGCCCAGATTTGAGTTTTTTTATTGGGATTCTTCCTTTTGCGTTTTGGGATTTCTTACCGGGTTGGTGGTATGCCGTTTACTGTTTTATCATGGAATTTGAGCTTTTTTTTTTTCGTTTGTTGGTGTTCTTGTGATGGTTATGCTTTGTTTGTGGGTTTTGTATTAAGTTTTCGTTTTTTGGGGGGATCTGGGTTTTTGTGGGTTTTGGTGAATCTTCTTTGACTTGAGACGCTTGTCCCTGGTTTGGAATCTGGGTTTGGGAATGATCGTTCCATGGTGGAGAAGATGGTCAGTTTTTTAATGCATCTTTTCATGGTGTTTTAAGCCTTGATGGAGTTGACAGAGGTTTTTGTAGTTGGTTGCAGTTGAATTGATTGGCTAGTAGAGGTTTGGTATGATTCTATTTTTTTCTCTTTTTTTTTTGGATAATTTCTACTGTTTTCTCTTTCAAGTTGGAAACTTTTTGAAAAAAAAATGAACGCTTTTATGTTTTCTGTTTTTTAGTTCAAACTCGGAAATTTTGTTTTTTTTTTTTTAATTTTTTCTCACCGTGCATAAATTTGGAACTGAACAAAATTGACATGATTGTTATATGGTGCTTATTATAGGCTTTGTCGTGAGTATGAGGAATACCCAGTAATCCATATAGAGAATTTGGAGTCAATTTTGTTAAGCTAAACGGGTAATTATGTTTCTAGCCTCAATAGTGAAACACAGAGATAGGGCATGATGAATGAACCTTATGACATGATTTGGCAGACTTAGAAAGTGTGAAGAGCACTTTAATACAATGAATGGAACTGGGCAATTAGTTGCTTAATAAGAATGTAAACTACGTCTTTATAAGTTATACCTTCTCTTTCTGGTGGCATTGCCTGTTCATATTATCGTTGTCTTTAAACTTTCATTTATCAAGAGACTTTGATCAAATAGATTTCTAGAAATCCATGAGGTATACACTCCCTTTAATATTTTCATTACAGGAGCAAATTAATTGGGGAAGTATCATTTAAATCCGTTGACAGTATTATTCATTTTCTTAAAATTGACATTTTGACCAGGTTCGTGACATGATTCAAGTACGTGCGAGATGCCTCCAAAAATGAAGACCAAACCAACTGTTGGGGTTTTAAGTGAAGGAAATGGTCTTCAACCCTGTCGCCATTCCATTAAAATATCTAAAAGCACACGTTTTGATGTCAAAAAATGTCCAGAAGTTTTTTTAGAGGCATCCATCGTAAACCAAAATGCGGGTGAGTAACAATAGATATTTTCTCATCAAATTTATGGTCCTTTGGCTGCCTAATTGTGAAGCGTCCATGTTCTATTGGATTAATTTCAATATCTCCAAATTTAAATATCGGTAACTTTTTGTAGTTCAGTTTTCAAATTTTCAGTAGTGGTTGATCTTCTGCTTGCTGCAGCATCTAATAGCTTTGGAACTTCTGTTCAAGCTGTGACAAGGGCAGAAACCAGTAACCATGAACAGTTTCAGGCTGGAGGCACACTGGAACTTACCTCATGTGTTGAAAGATCGGTAATATGTCTCTTTCCCCTCAAGTAGTTCACATGCTGTCTAGGTCATTAAGATGAGGTCGACTGGGTGATTGTTTGAGAGTTGTATCATGCCTGTCCCCTACAACAGTACAGAAGAAGATTGCCTTTGTACTCCTTGCTTCAATTCCTACTCTCTCCGGGCACTTTTAATAGATACAGTTCATTTGAAAATCAACTGTATCTGTTAAAAGTGCCCGGAGGGAGTATTATTTAATGAAATAGGGCCCCATCCCAAGCTTACCGAGCAAAAAAACGAATGAGATTGTTTTTTTTCCATTCATCAAGATTTTTATATATTGCATCATGATTTGGAACATAAGTTCTTTATGAAGGGAAATATGTTCTTTTCTTTTTTATCTCTTTTCTTTATGAAGGGAATAAAAAACCATATCTGAGAACTAAGGCAGTCAGAGCTATAACAATAGTAAGAAGAATTTCACTTGTTTTTTGGCATCAATGGTGAAAAATTTAACTTGAGATGAAAGTAGTTTGGTGGCAGAGCTGATGGGAGCTGACTGGGTTTAATCATGACTATGAAGCATCTGCATTTTGTCATGCTGCGTCTGTCTTATTTCTCTATTTATGCAGTCTGTCTGATTCTAAATTATTCGATTGCAGGTTTCATTGCCATCAATGTGCCCCTCAGTCCTGGAAACTCTCTTTTCTCCTTTCATGGAATCTGATATTCATTGCCAGCCTGCTGTCTCCAGTAGTACAGGTATTTTTGGTTTAACCTGAAAATACAAAATGACATGCCTAATATTGGTCTAGTATTGCAACAGGAGTCTTTTGATACTAATTCACCTGTGGGCAAACTATGTTTAAATGACAATGAAACAACTAGATTCTCTTAATTTTCTCATCAAGCTGCATTTTATCTCTCTACAGTTACGAATGAGGGAGAACCTGATGCAGCAGCTGATGAGAGTGATGAAGGTAGTAGTAGTAGCAGCTCATGTGAGTACCACAACTGCGATGGATTGATTTTAAGCAGTTCTGACCAAGGTGTTGCTATTTGGTCTTTTGATGAGAATGCCGAAATTGATAATCTTATTGCAAGCTGTCCCTCTCCTGGTTACATGACCGTGGATATGGAGAGATACATGACTCTTCCTCTCCTGGAAGAATCTGTAGAAACAGGTAATCTCTGTGATGGAGAATCTGTTGATGAAGCTGTTGTCAACTCTGATGAGTGCTTGTATCTGGCAATTCATCAGATGAAGCCCCCGGACAGTACCGTTGAGTTGGGCTTTTGTTCTGGTGACCTGGATGATCTGGATGATTTGGATCCACAGTTATTTATTAGGAATCTGCCCGATCTATCTGAGATCGAACCCAATATATGGCCTACATTGCTACCAAAGGAAAGACAGAAGAAGAAATCTGTTACTCTTGTTCTTGATTTGGACGGTTGGTAACCTTCGTTGCATGTTACTGATTTCCATTTACTATACTAAAGTTACTGATGTGGAGATGATGAGTTCCCTTATGTGTCTCCAGAAACACTCGTTCACTCCACTCTGGACCATTGTGAAGATGCTGACTTCACTTTTCCAGTACATTTCAACATGAAAGAGCACATAGTATATGTACGTCGGAGGCCCTATCTTCATGTATTTCTGGAAAGGGTTGCGGAGATGTTTGAAGTAATCGTCTTTACTGCTAGCCAGAGCCTCTATGCTGAGCAGCTGTTAGACATTTTGGACCCCGATCAAAGGCTTATCTCTCAACGCTTTTATCGTGAGTCATGCATATTTTCTGATGGTGGCTACACGAAAGACCTATCAGTTCTAGGGCTGGACCTTTCCAAAGTTGTTATCGTTGACAATTCTCCTCAGGTATGGCTTAGAAGGTGTATAAATTTTCACCTGGCCACCTTCTGCTAGTTATAGATATTAACATGTCGCTCTCATGATCCAGGTTTTCCGGTTGCAAGTAAACAATGGTATTCCAATCCAAAGTTGGTTTGACGATTTATCAGACTCTGCTCTAATTTCATTGCTTCCCTTCCTAGAGACCCTGGCTGATGCTAACGATGTTCGTCCAATCATTGCTGAGAGATTCAATCCATAAAGAGTAGAAGCTGCTATTTATAACCGACATTTTTAGCTATACAATAAGTTGGTCAATTGTCGATTGATGAGTGTGATTTTTCTTATAGCTAGGTCTTGTCTATCTAATTCGTGCTAATATTTTTCCTTACAGTTGTTTTGTGGGTTCCTTTTTCTTGTCAAGAACCTTCTTAATATTGATCATGCATGTGTATATAAATACTGCCCACAGTAGAATGAAAGCTTTGCTTGGTTCTGTTTATAGATCTGTGATCTGCAATTTCGTATGGAATCTAATTCAATGCTTAAATACGCCTGTTTTTAATATAACTAAAAAATATTTGTCACTGAGCAATGTTTTGTAAATTATCGGCTGATAAAATAGTTTACGATGGGCCCATCTCTCTTAAGAAAACAGCGCTTCATCTTTAATGTGTCGAATGTAAAATAAGAGCGACACTTAAGAAGGAACTGGCTTTTTAGTCACCATTAGCTCATTGTATGGGCGAGTCCAAAGATGGTGAATCATGGACGTTCCTTTGTCATAAACCTATAATTTTGTTTCCGGAAAATTTTTCGAGTATTAAGCCCTTGGGCCACAAACAGGTTCCCTGATTCTGTTTTTGCATCTATATTTTCCATTACAACTGTAGAAATAAATGCATTGCTTTCCATGTGATCCGATAAATTTATGCTTACACGCACGGCGTGACGCACCTACTGAGTACTCAAAATTTCAAACAACATTACCTCAGCGCGTTCATTCAAATACTAAGATTTAATGATTTACTTGTACAACTGAACTAACCTCGCAGCATGAGGGAGGTCTTCGTGCCAAATCTTAAGATTCTTCAAGAGATTGCTCAATGATGAGCAACTTGATTGCTTCTCTACAAACATGATAAAAACCAAAGTCACCAATTACTGGTTAACAATATGCCCCCTCAGAAGATCAAATATATTTATAGAAGATCTTTTTGAAAAATTTGGTTCGGAAGATTTTATGTACTAATGGGCAAGTCTACTCGAGTATGAATAAAGAAAGCACGAGCAAACCAACATGCGTTAGTGGGCCTTGAGTTCGAACCCCCACTCTATTGGCTACCTATAAGAATTATATCCTAAATTGGGGCCGTTTAGTGGGTGAAAAATAAAAAATATCCACTTTCAAAAATCCCTGGTTGGTAGATTTTTCACCGTGGATTTGTAGGATTTTTCACGATCAAAACGACCCCTTAACTGGTGCGTATTTTATATAAGATGTGTATGTACAGTTAGGGGATTGGCGGGCGGATACAATGCTCTAGTCGGATCCGAGGACATACTCCCTCCGTCCATAGTTATTATGGACGGAGGGGAGGGAGTAATATATGGAGAAAGTTTAAATGAGATCGCTATCATATAAGTTATATGAAGCCAATTCTTATCGTATCCGTTGGATCTTGATCTGGCAGCTATAAGGTGAATAGTGATTCACACTCACCGACTACTAATTTTATACCTACCATCGGATTGAAATCCAACCACCTAAAAGATTGGCCATGCTCCCTCCTTTTGCGGGAACGATCGCATATATATACCCCCTACTATTAATGAAGAGAGCGTCTGGCATGACCGAATTTGGGGACCAGATTGAAGGCTGGGGGTTCACTTTCCACCGAGCCCAACCAATGCAAGTCCGCGGCAGCGCTTTGAAATGCTCGCACGGCAGAAGCTCCCGCCATCTGCCTCTTAACCGACATTCAAATCCGGCCGTCAACTACCCAGCAGAGGCTCCTGCTCGCGGCAGAGCCAGGAGAGGCCGGAAAGGACGAAATCCGATTCCGGGAGACACCCAGGTTGTGGCATGGAACAAGACCATCAGCGACCACATGCGCAATGGCCGGTGCGACTCTGCCCTCCACCTCTTCAACACCATGTCCCGCCGAACCACCGTCACCTGGAATGCCATGATCTCTGGGTACTTGTCCAACAACATGTTCGATCTCGCCCATCGGCTGTTCAATGAGATGCCGGAGAAGGATCTGGTCTCTTGGAACATCATGGTTAGTGGGTATGTTCGTTGTCGCAATTTACGCGCTGCTCGTGCTTTGTTTGATAAAATGCCGGAGAGAGACGTTGTCACCTGGAACACCATGCTTTCGGCGTATGCACAGTATGGACATGTGAATGAGGCGAGGAAGATTTTTGATGATATGCCGAATAAGAATTCCATCTCGTGGAATGGGATCCTTTCTGCTTATATAAAGAATGGCCAGTTTGAATCTGCCTGTGAGCTTTTTGAGTCCAATTTGGACTGGGACAAGGTCTCCTGGAATGCCATGATGGCTGGGTATGTGCAGAGGAAACAGTTGGCTGATGCGAGAATGTTGTTTGATCATATGCCAGAGAGAGATTTGGTCTCTTGGAACACGATGATCTCTGGATATGCACAAAATGGAGAACTATCAGAGGCGAGGAAGTTGTTTGAAGAGTCCCCTAAGCAAGATGTGTTCGCGTGGACTGCCCTGGTTTCAGGTTATGCACAAAATGGGTTTCTCGATGAAGCAAGGTGTATTTTTGACCAAATGCCAGAAAAAAATGCGGTGTCTTGGAACGCAATGATTGGTGGGTATGTTCAATATAGAAGGATAGACATGGCAAAAGAGTTATTCGATATGATGCCTACTCGTAATATCAGTTCTTGGAATACCATGATCACTGGTTATGCACAACATGGGGAGATAGAGAAGGCTCGGCAATTGTTTGATAAGATGCCAGAACGAGACTCAATCTCATGGGCTGCGATGATTGCTGGTTATGCCCAAAGTGGGCTTAGTGAAGAGGCTTTGCGTCTTTTTATTGAAATGGAGAGAGTCGGGGAGAGGATGAATAGGTCTAGTTTTACTTGTGCTTTGAGTACCTGCGGAGATATTGCAGCTTTGGAGTTTGGAAAGCAAGTGCACGGGAGGCTGGTGAAGGCTGGTTATGAGACAGGTTGCTTTGTGGGAAATGCACTTCTTGCAATGTATTGCAAGTGCGGGAGCATAGATGAAGCTTATGATGTCTTTAAAGGAATGCCTATCAAGGACATTGTGACATGGAATACAATGATTGCAGGATATTCTAGACATGGGTTTGGCAAGGAGGCTTTGAGAGTCTTTGAATCTATGACCAAGGAAAATGTTATACCTGATGGAGTGACAATGGTATTTTTCTCTTTTATTGTGAATTTTTATTTGTGTCCTTTTTATTGGAGAAAAAAAGTTTTTACAGTGTCTGAATAAAATTGGATCAAACAAATATATTTCTAATATGATAAAAACATGTTCTTTTGTATCCGTGTATGCTTGTCAATGTAAGTAATCATTATAGCTGTTTGTTTGTTGATGATGACTATTATCAGATAGGGTATAAATTTATTGACGGAAGCAAGGAATGATCATAGTCATCTCATATTGAACTTGATTTGTCCCTGGGCATAATAATCAAAAGGCACACATTGATGTGCTACCTATTATTATTTTCTTTCATTCATGGATTTTCTTTTGTAGAAATAGTATTGATTTGAGTGATTTGCAGAGTTTCCCTTGTAATATTGTGGCTTCTAATCTTTGGTTGGTGCATACTTTCAGGTTGGAGTATTATCGGCCTGTAGCCATGCTGGCTTAATAGAGAAAGGAATTGATTATTTCTATTCAATGAATCAAGTCTACAATATAACACCACAATCTGAGCATTATACCTGCATGATAGATCTTTTGGGTCGGTGTGGCCGCTTGGAAGAAGCTGAAGGTCTTATGAAGAATTTGCCATTTGAACCTGATGCAACAATGTGGGGTGCTTTGCTTGGTGCGAGTAGGATTCATGGAAACACTAGCTTAGGTGAGAAGGCAGCAAAAAGAATTTTCGAGATGGAACCTGATAATGCTGGGATGTATGTCCTTCTCTCAAATCTATATGCTGCATCGGGCAGATGGAGTGATGTGGGCGCGATGAGGAAATTCATGAGGGAAAGAGGAGTGCAAAAGGTACCTGGTTGGAGTTGGATTGAGGTGCAAAATAAAGTCCACACATTTTCGGTTGGGGATTCCGTTCACCCCCAGAGGGAGAAGATTTATGCTTTCTTGGAAGAGTTGGATTTGAAACTAAAGAAGGCAGGTTTTGTTTCCTCCACGAAGATGGTATTGCATGATGTAGAAGAGGAGGAAAAAGAAAACATGCTAAAGTGCCACAGTGAGAAACTAGCAGTTGCATTTGGAATTTTGACTGTGCCACCAGGAAGACCAATCCGAGTGATTAAGAACCTCCGTGTATGTCAAGACTGCCACAATGCTATTAAGCACATATCAGCCATTTTTGGGAGAGTAATAATTCTAAGGGACTCTAACAGATTTCACCATTTCGAAGGTGGCTCTTGTACTTGTGGAGATTACTGGTGAGAACGAGGAATGAGTCACTATTCTCGAAACTATAAGATGCATCATGATGAAGCTTTTACCAACTGGGTGAATATACAGGATGCTTGGTTGTATCTGTTTAACCATTTATAGAGTCAAGATCTGTCGAGGTGTTGATCCAACCCTGATATCTGTTGATTATATTAGAGCTTTCAGAGAATTGGAGGGATGATGGGAAACTGTGAAGTATTTGTCTGAATTAGGCTAATATAAAGAAGCCAAATTGTTCAGACCGGTCCTTTTAAGTCTTCATATTTATGCAGGCAGGCATAAATGAAGCTCATGAGCGGATCATATCATTCTTTTGATTGAGTATTATGGTAAACCAAAATCAGTTATGTAGCATGCAGATAGCACATTTTTTGTTATAAATATTTGATTATGAGAAGTGATTTAATCATGTTGAAAATTTGCAGATGCTTACATTGCTTGTGCCACAAAGCAACGAAGTTATAAGCTCAGTTTTGCATCCACTTTTTGTAAGAATCTTAACTTCATTTTACGTTGCCTTTTTTCTTCTTCTAGCATTGTATTGAGATCTGTCTTTCTACCAGTCCTAACATAGTCTACTGGGGAGGCGGCTCGTAAATGATGGGGGGATCATGGCTTTCTACTCGTTGGTTGAGATTATTTACCAGGAGTTATATCAGGCTCACTGGCAAACAAGGAAAAGATTGAGCTGACGGCTTTCAGTATTTTCAAATAAAAGGGCTCATATCATAGTTTCAACATGCGACCTTGCCTCAGGGAGAAGCATTGGTCGTTAAATGGATGAAAGAGGAACATAGCGCATATTATCAATCTCTGTATTTTGGTACATAACAAGCATCCCATCGGTTGGAACAACCTTCAAGGTGATTTCTGATATTCGACACTGCTAGGCGAAGTCGCCCCTTTGCATAACCCAGTCTTCAATCATTGCTTGTGAGCTCAAACTCTGGTCCGCAGGAGCCATGTGCCCGGCCCCAGAAACAACAGCATGAGTCAAGCTTCCCCATGTCTGCACATACCCACTCACCACTCCATTCACTTTCCACACTTTCCTCTCTGCTGCATAAAAGTTCTTCAATCCTTCCCACTCCATCTTCTTTATCCACGCTTCGTTGGACACCACTCCATCTCTCAGATCAAACTGGCCTTGGTACAGCAGAACCCTGCTCTTCTTCACCAACTCCTCCACCATGAACTTCACACTCTTCATCACATCTCCATGCAAAGCTTGACTCACCACATCACTGCATTCCTTCCAAATTAACCCTTCCTTTGCACCCAATGCCTTCTTCACCTCCTCATTTTGCAGAAGAGCATCCACCAGCTCCGTCTCGTATGGCTGCTTCCGCCTCAAGTCGTAAAGGGTCGCCAATCCGGTCGCATTTGCCAACCAAAGGAGCACCTTAATATGAGCATTCCTAGCTTCCAGCCATTTCTCTTCTTGAATGAAGCTCACTGCCTCAGACTGAATTTTCTCCAGGTAGACCATCTGCTTCTCGTTGATCAGCCCGATGAAGAAGGCGGTGGCCGCATGGGTTGTGACCTGAGTGGCCGGGTCTGTCAGCCCATTGCCAATGGCTACGCCCTGCAGATTGACCTGACGTGAGTTGGGCGGGCGGGAATTTTGGTGCAGTATGTAGTGTCCGATTGCAGGGACATACTTTCCGGCATAACTCTCGCCTGTTATGTAAAGTGGGCGAAATATGAAGGATGGGTTCGAGGTGAGAAACAATTGGAGAGCAATGAAGAGGTGGGATGCTACAGTGTTCTCGTCTCTTGGGATCTCCTGCGGAGAAGCCGCGAAGCTGAAGCCGGTGCCAATTGGGTTGTCGATGAAGATAAGTCCAAAGCGGCGATTCCAGGCGCCTGGGTTAGGCGCGAGAATGGGGACGGAGTGGTTGGAGGGGGAGGGGGCGACAAGCCAGGGGCCGAGCTCAAAGAAGTTGCCTAGGAGAGATGAGCAGCCGGGGCCGCCTTGGAGCCAGACAAGGAGGGGCGTGTGGGCGAGAGATGAGGCGGGCTGCTGGGCCTCGTAGAATGCGTAGAAGATGGAGGAACTGGAGGTGCCATTGACTGGGAGGTAGCCGGAGCTAGTGGGGAGGGCTTCTGCAGGAAGTGAAATGGCTGCAGCTGTGGCAGGGAAGAGAAGAAAGGAAAGGACGAGGAGAGTGGTGGATTCCATGGACAATGATTGGCTGGGCTGGGGAGGTCGTGAAGTAGGAAGATGATAATTCTGTTGTAAGACGGAATTTAAGTAGCTCAGTATGTAGAGAGTGAAGCAATGAAGAGGGTGTTAATCGTGATGGATAATTGTGCGTGGAAAAAATTGCATGGGGCAGTCATGCTTGATTTGTTGGTGAGAAAAAATTGTCATACGTCGCTGCTGAAGGATAAGCATTTGACTCTGGAAGAGTGTATAGCAAGATCTGCCAAAGTGTTTGGTTGGACCATGATATTTATTCATTCCTCGATATTTTGAGCTTCCCAGAGAATGGAAAGCGTAGAATATCTAGGTCTGAATTAGGCTTTTGACTGTTAATTTTAAGTTTTCTAATAAATCATCCAGGTAGGAGAGGCATAAATGCTGCTCGTGAGTGCAGCCTAACATTCTTTGATTGAGAATATTGGTAAATCAAAACCATTTCCATGGCATTAAATGGTTATAAATTTTTAGATGTGAGAACAAGTAATTTGAACATGTTGCAAATTGCTGATGCTGAAATATATTATGGTGGCATCACCTTCCATGGAAATTTGTTTGAAGTGTACCAAGGTAACTGTTGACACCACTCATCTTATGTATTTTACAGAGGAAAGAAGTTATAAGCTCAGTGCTGCATCTACTTTCTGGCAGCTTCTAGCATCGTATTTGAATTCTGAATTCTTTCTAACCAGTCCTAACATAGTCGTGGGTGAGTCAGCTCATCAGTAGGTATCATGGCTTTATGCTTGTTGTTTGAGATTATTATACCAGGAATCCAGCAAGCTCTCTGGCAAACAAACTAAAAGATCAAGCACACGGCTTTGATTATTTCCAAACAGAAAGAACCAACCATACCAATTACAGGTTGAGCTCATGGTTTTTCAAGTTTTCAATATGCGACCTTGCCTCTGGGAGAAGCATTGGTCACGAAATGAAGGTGGAACATAGTCCTATAGATCATATGAATCTCAGTATCCCATCAATCGCATTTGAATTTGGAAATTCGAGACTGCGACGGCGGCGCCGGCGGCGAAGTCGCCCCTTTGCAGAACCCAGTCTTCGATCATTGCTTGAGAACTCAAACTCTGGTCGGCTGGAACCAGATGCCCGGCCCCAGAAACAACAGCATGAGTCAAGCTTCCCCATGTCTGCACATACCCACTCACCACTCCATTCACTTTCCATACTTTCCTCTCTGCTGCAGAGAACTTCTTCAATCCTTCCCACTCCATCTTCTTTATCCATGCTTCAGTGGAGACCACTCCATCTCTCAGATCAAACTGGCCTTGGTACAGCAGAACCCTGCTCTTCTTCACCAACTCCTCCACCATGAACTTCACACTCTTCATAACATCTCCATGCAAAGCTTGACCCACCACATCACTGCATTCCTCCCAAACCAGCCCTTCCTTTGCACCCAATGCCTTCTTCACCTCCTCATTCTGCAGAAGAGCATCCACCAGCTCCGTCTCGTATGGCTGCTTCCGCCTCAAGTCGTAAAGGGTCGCCAAGCCGGTCGCATTCTTCAACCAATTCAGCTGAAGGGTAATTGAGCCGCAACGGAAGCGAATTTAGGATTTGAATCCGGTTGATGTGGGTTCTCAAATTTGGGTGTTTTCCTTAAATCAACAAATGAAGCTCAAAGATTATGAAATTAGAAACACCAACCTTCGGCCTTTGTGCCTACGAATCACTCCACAGATTTGAATATGTCCGAGAACACCAAATCCTTCACCGATCGAGTGTAGAACCTTGTGAAAAGCTATATTCCCCGAATTAGCTTTTTCACCCAACGAAATCAAGATCACCAAACTCAATCTTCTTGCAACCAAAAGTCGCCCTTTCTCAATGGCATTGAGGGCGTCCCCTCTATTGCCCTTAATAAGGCATAAAATCCGTTACAAATCATGCCAATTTCGGTTTCCCGAAATTGCTCAACAGAATTTCCAAGATGGTGACTCATATTTGACAATTCCATTTTGGTCGTACCAAAACGGCTAATTCCAAATAAGTGATTTCCGGATCGGTGATGATTACAGTGTCTCTTCCAATTTAGTGTGGACCGGGCCCACGGAAGCCTAACTACTCCACATGCCTACACGCGCACGAGAGAGCCGACTCCTCTCAATCAAGACAAGTAAAATGGGACAAGAACCCATATTTACTTACATCCCCCACTATGGGTTCTTTGTTCATATTTGCGATCCACAGTGACTTGTGCACTAGTCCTGTCGTAATCCAAAACTATGAACATGTTTTACAAATAGATCCGTCGTTAAGGCCTTCGTTAACGGATCAGCTAACATCTCAACCGTAGGAAGATGACTCACTGTCAACTTTCCCCGTTGTAGCATGTCAAACACATAAAAGTAATGCACTTCTATGTGCTTAGCTCTTGAACTGATCTCCCCATTACGGAGTGTCGACACAGTTGCCAAATTATCACAATAAATTTGGACAGGAGCATCAGTCCACTGTTCTAGCTGTAACCCAGCTAGAAACTCTTTAATCCAAACTGCCTCGGAAGCTGCTAAACTGCATGCAACAAACTCAGCTTCCATCGTGGACTTAGTAACGCATTTCTGCTTCTTACTAGCCCATGCCACGGCGCCGCCACCAAGCATAAAAACATAACCGGCAGTGGATTTTCTGTCATCCTTACACCCGGCATAGTCTGAATCACTATAGCCTTCCAATGACAGGTTCTCAGCCTGATATGTGAGTTTCATATCCTTGGTACCCAGCAAGTATCTGAACACCCGCTTTATAGCTTGCCAGTGTTGCATACCTGGGTTAGCCTGATATCGACTCACAAGGCTTACTACAAAAGCCAAATCAGGTCGAGTGCAGTTCATGGCATACATCAAGCTGCCAATAGCCTGCGCATATGGCACAGATTGCATCTTCAGACGTTCCTCGTCTGATGCAGGTGCCATTCTTTCGGACAAAACTGTCCCTTTATAAATGGGTGAATCTATGGTCTTCCAACCAATCACGTCAAAGCGTTTCAATACACTCTCAATGTACGATTCTTGAGATATACTTAGCCTCCTCGCTTTTCTATCTCTCTCAATCTTCATCCCGAGGATGTAAGATGCTTCACCCATATCTTTCATTTCAAATTGGGTCTTGAGCCATTCTTTAAGACTGAGAATCATACTAGTGTCATTCCCCATTAATAATATGTCATCTACATATAGTGACAATATCATAAATCTACTCCCATCTCTAAAGGAGTATACACAATGGTCATAGTCATTGGCCACAAAGCCATATTCACTTATCACCTTGTGAAAAGTGAAATACCATTGTCTTGGCGATTGTTTCAGTCCATACAATGATTTAATAAGTTTGCACACTTTAGTTTCCTCTCCGGAAACAACAAACCCCTCGGGTTGTTCCATGTAAATCTCCTCCTCTAAATCACCATTTAGGAAGGCAGTCTTTACATCCATCTGGTGCAACTCTAAATCTAAGTATGACACAATTGCCAACAAACATCGGATCGAGATGAACCTGGACACTGGAGAATAAGTCTCCTTGAAGTCTATGCCCTCTACTTGTGTGAAACCTTTCGCCACAAGTCTAGCTTTGTACTTCTCTATTGATCCATCAGCTTTGAGCTTCTTCTTGAAGATCCATTTACACCCAATGGATTTCCGTTCATCTGGTAAGTCAACAATCTCCCAGACTTTGTTCTTCAAGATTGAATCCATTTCCTCTTGAACAGCCTTCTGCCATTCCTTGGAATCTGGACTACACATCGCTTGCTCAAATGTGACTGGATCACTAAGTACAGGTTCATCTATCGATATCTCATCTTCACCAAGCATGGCATAGTAATCCTTCAACAAAATTGAAGGTCTACGCTCTCTTGATGCTCGAGTTTCAACATCCTCATTAGATGTGTTACCTATCACTTGTTCATTACTAGTGACAGTAACTTTCTCTTTCTCAATTTCAAAGAGTTCCACTTTCTGACTAGGAGTTTGTAGGTCTATATCTTCCTCAAGAAAATAAGCATCTCTAGACTCTATAACCCCCACTGTCCCATTATCATGGTGTACTACAAATCGATACCCTTTCGAATGGTCACAATAACCTATAAAATTACATTTTATGGTCTTGGGATCCAACTTAGTTCTTAGTTGATCAGGCACCCTTACATGGGCCTTTGACCCCCACACTCTCAAGTTCGAAAAGTTTGGACGTCTTCCCGTCCATAACTCATATGGGGTCAATTTGATCGACTTAGAAGGTATCCGATTTAGTACATAGACAGCGGTGTCTAGTGCTTCACCCCAAAACTGCGTTCCTAGTTCAGAGTGGTTTAACATGGACCTTACTATGTCCATCAATGTCCTATTTCGTCTTTCAGCGACTCCATTCTGCTGAGGGGTATACGGTAAAGTATACTGATGTACTATTCCTTGGTTTGTACAATAGTCCTTGAACAAATCAGATATGTACTCACCACCTCTGTCTGTTCTCAGAACTTTAATCTTCCGTCCTAATTGGTTCTCAACCTCAGCCTTAAATTCCTTGAATTTTTCTAAGGCATCGGACTTTCTCGATAACAAGTACACATAACCATATCTTGAATAGTCATCTATAAATGTAATAAAATACATCATACCCCTTTGAGTCTTGACATTTATAGGCCCACAAATATCTGAGTGAATGACCTCTAAAAGGTCAATTGCTCGTTGTCCTTTCGGAAAGGGTAGCCTAGTCATTTTGCCAGATAGGCAATCCTCACACGTGCGCAAATTATCACTTATTCTAGGTAGTAACCCACTACCCGACATTCGGTGTAATTTTGTCGCATTCACATGACAAAGGCGTAAATGCCACAACAATGCATTATCAACAGCAACACAAGCAACATACTCAGAATCAATCATATCATTATTAGCAAAATCATTGGATACATCAAGTTTGAATAAACCATCAACTAAAGAAGCAGTAAATAAAATATTATTCTTCTGCCCCACAGTTCCCTTGCCACCCTTGAACCTGACTTCAAATCCCTTTTGAGTCAGAAGAGGGATTGAAATCAGATTCCTACGAATAGTAGGTGCATACAAGACATCTGTGAGGACCAGGGTGTTTCCTCCTAAGAGAGGAATA
The DNA here is from genome assembly GCA_039654745.1 of Houttuynia cordata. Lineage (NCBI taxonomy): Eukaryota > Viridiplantae > Streptophyta > Magnoliopsida > Piperales > Saururaceae > Houttuynia > Houttuynia cordata. The sequence continues at coordinate 26,970,716 of CM077507.1, read as the reverse complement.
CGAACAGAGCCAATCCCCAGCACGTCACAATAGGTGTTATTCCCCATGTAGATCTTGTGCTCTCCGGGACTAATCTCTTTCATCTCAGCAAAAGACTCCTTTGTCATTGCCACATGACGGGTTGCAGCCGAGTCAAGCCACCAACCTCTAGTGTTAGTGTTCACAATCAGTGCCTCAGAAATCATACAAACTATGTCCTTTCCTCCACCCTGCTGTTTCTTTTTCTCGTTGCCCTGGGAGCCATTAGGACAGTTCCTGCTAAAGTGACCCATCTGGCCACAAGTAAAGCAGGCTCCCTTCTTCTTGTTCTTGGCCTTGTCTCCACCCTGGAATTGAGGCTTCTTTCCTTTCCTCTTGAAGTTCTTCTTTGAAGTGCCAGCATAGGACCCACCTTTCTTAGAGCCAACATGGTGAGCAAGGTTGGCAGATGCATTAGAGGCCCTCATATGCTCTCTCCTTTCCTGCTCCAAGCCCAGCTTGGCAGTAAGGTCATCGAGAGTGAGTTTCTTGTCACTCAGGTTCAACGCCACCACAACTGCTTCCCATGATGGAGGGAGGCTAGTGAGTATCGTAGACACTTGGACCCCCAATGAAATTGGATCTCCAAGCATCTCCAACTCACTAGCAATAATAGTCATGGCATTTATGTGCTCAAGCACATTCTTGCCCTCCTCCATCCTCATGTTGGTATAGCGAGTGTGGAGCAACCTGATATGTGCCTCAGTATGCTCTCCATACCTCCTCTCAATGGCCTGATACATTTCTTTGGCCGATTTGTGCTTCTCAAAAAGCAACTCCATAGAAGGCTCCATAAAGGTAAGCATCGTGGTCCTTGCTCGTGCATCCTCCTTCCTGAACTTCTCGTACTCTCTCTTTTGAGCAGGAGTACTACTTTCACCCGAAGGTTCAATAACTTGGTCTAGTACATGACCCAAGTCGTCAAGGAATAGAATGTGACGGATGCGCCTCTTCCAGGTAACAAAATTGGTGGCATTCAACTTCTCAGTCTTTGCCAACTCACTTGAGACCATACGGGAAGCCATTGCAACTTTTATGAAATCAGCAAATGTTTCAATCAAATTGAAGATAAAAATCTACAATCAATGGAACAGGACAATCAGTGTAAAAATAGCACAGTTTGAATAACTAATTACTATCAACAATTATATAATCAAGTGGCACAAATACTGCTTCAATATTAATTAGTTTTTCAAATTTTATCCCGCCGATCGATCGTGTCAAATACCCGATCGATCGCAGCTTTTCGCTGTCAATTTTGTTCAACTTCCAGTAGATACGATCGATCGCAATTCGTGCCGATCGATCGTTTCCCTTTTTCAAAGCAAATCAATGATCGACGCCGATCGATGCCGAACGATGCCGAACGATGGCGATCGATGCCGAACGATGGCGATCGATGCCGAACGATGGCGATCGATGCCGATCGATGCCGATCGAAGCCGATCGATCGTTTTCCCTTTTCAAGAGACTTACGATCGATGCCGAACGATGCCTGTCGATCGTGACCAGTCGTCTTCTCCGATTTTACCTTAGCGCGATCGATCGCTCTTGACGCCGATCGATCGCGACTGTAAAAAACGAGATTTTCAGTCGGCAAAAACCGCGAGGAAAATTCCCACAAATTTCTTGGAACCCTCACACCACCACGGAATCAAGGCTCTGATACCACTGAAGGGTAATTGAGCCGCAACGGAAGCGAATTTAGGATTTGAATCCGGTTGATGTGGGTTCTCAAATTTGGGTGTTTTCCTTAAATCAACAAATGAAGCTCAAAGATTATGAAATTAGAAACACCAACCTTCGGCCTTTGTGCCTACGAATCACTCCACAGATTTGAATATGTCCGAGAACACCAAATCCTTCACCGATCGAGTGTAGAACCTTGTGAAAAGCTATATTCCCCGAATTAGCTTTTTCACCCAACGAAATCAAGATCACCAAACTCAATCTTCTTGCAACCAAAAGTCGCCCTTTCTCAATGGCATTGAGGGCGTCCCCTCTATTGCCCTTAATAAGGCATAAAATCCGTTACAAATCATGCCAATTTCGGTTTCCCGAAATTGCTCAACAGAATTTCCAAGATGGTGACTCATATTTGACAATTCCATTTTGGTCGTACCAAAACGGCTAATTCTAAATAAGTGATTTCCGGATCGGTGATGATTACAGTGTCTCTTCCAATTTAGTGTGGACCGGGCCCACGGAAGCCTAACTACTCCACATGCCTACACGCGCACGAGAGAGCCGACTCCTCTCAATCAAGACAAGTAAAATGGGACAAGAACCCATATTTACTTACATTCAGCACCCTGTTACGAGCATCCGTAGCTTCCAGCCATTTCTCTTCTTGGACCAATCTCACCGCCTCGGACTGGAGCTCCTCCAGGTAGACCATCTGCTTCTCGTTGATCAGCCCGGAGAAGAAGGCGGTGGCTGCGTGTGTCGCGACCTGAGTGGCCGGGTCCGTCAGCCCATTGCCAATGGCGACGCCTTGCAGATTGACTTGAAGCGAGGCGGGCAGTCGGGAATTCTGGTGCAGAATGCGGTATCCAATTGCCGGGACGTACTTTCCGGCGTAGCTCTCGCCGGTTATGTAAAGTGGGCGAGATTTGAAAGATGGATTGGCGGCGATAAACGATCGGAGAGCAATGAAGAGATGGGAAGCTACAGTGTTCTCGTCTCTTGGGATCTCCTGCGGAGAAGCAGCGAAGCTAAAGCCGGTGCGGATTGGGTTGTCGATGAAGATAAGTCCAAAGAGGCGATTCCAGGCGCCTGGGTTGGGCGTGAGAACGGGGAGAGAGTGGTTGGAAGGGGAGGGGGAAACGAGCCAGGGGCCTTGCTCGAAGAAGTTGCCGAGGAGGGAGGAGCAGCCGGGGCCGCCCTGGAGCCAGACAAGGAGCGGCGTCTGAGCTAGAGACGAGGCAGGCTGCTGGGCTTCGTAGAATGCGTAGAAGATGGAGGAGCCGGAGGTGGCGTTGACAGGGAGGTAGCCGGAGCTGGTGGGGAGGGCTTCGTCGGGAAAGGAGATGGCAGTGGCGGTGGTGGCGAGGAAGAGGATAACGGAGAAGCAGAGGAGAGTGGCGGACTCCATCTCCATGGAGGAGCTTATTGGCCGGACAATGATTGGCTGGGACTTTGGTCTTCGAACTGGGAATCTGCTGCTTCTAATGAAAAGACACACAAAGACAGCCTGTGAGTAGCTAGCTCAGTGATAATATTTTTACCACGTGAAACGTAGGTTAATATTTGCTGATGCACGTAAACGAGCAGACAAAAATTGTTCTGTGTGTAGGGTATGAAGGATCATGATACTCTTTGAGGAGGAAGGAATAATATATCGGATGGCTGTTTTGATGAGAGGTCCGGAGTTAATATTAAAGTGTCTTGTGTGTTAAAATTTTATGAGGATTTGATTGATAATCTGGCAGATTGTACTGGAAGGTAATTTATAGGGGTGGATAACGAAAGTGAACAAACTGAGAAGCAGGCTTTTGATCAACAAATCATTTATTATTTTTATACAATTTTGATCAACAAATTATAAAAGAATACTAAAGTAGGCAAATGACAAATAGAACTCCACAATCGATAAAAGGGACAAATAGAACTCCCTAATTGCAATTTGTCAGAATGAAAAATTCCGTTGAATCAGTGAATGAAAATTTTCGTTGAATTTATTCAATTGATCCGTATGAATGCGGAATGGAAAAAGTAACCCATTCGGCTGAATGTCCTGATGAGGACTTTTAGTCATTTAACCGAATTAGAGCCTATCCTAACAATCAACAGTCGATTGTTGTCCAAATTACAACCAAGTGACAGTAAATAAGGCTCCCATCTGAATCCAATCGTTTAAATGCTTAATACAAAATGAGAAATGTTACTCCTACGATGGGTTTTTTACGTGTGACCTGACGCCAACTTTGAGTTTCTCATATTACCTTGAATCACTTTCTTTCTTCCATATGACCCGAAAAGTACCCAAAACACCTTTAGATTTAGGTATAAGCATCCACACTCTTACGTTTTTCCATATTACTCAGAATCTGAGGAGCGGGTACCTGGAGAAGCATTCAGTCGGAGAAGGAGGTGTTCCGTTCGGCATCTCCGCCCATATCATCACCGGCGCCGGCGCCGTCCAAATCGGGAAAGGTAATCTTCGCGCCAAAAAGCGGGAATGACCGGGTATGCAAAAACAAATGCAACGGAGGCATCGTACATAAAAAAATGGTACGTGAAGTGAAAATACGACGATTTTTGTAAATGATATTTGGTTCTAGAGAAGAAAGTTAAAAACTTGCCAAGTTTTCAGCTTGTCGGAAATATCGACTGTAATACAAGTCGTGTCTTCGACGACACAACTATAATGCAATAGTTGATGATTTTCAGTCATTTACGGTTATATTATATACGATTTTTTTACTTGTTGCGGTATTGTAATTTCAGGTACTGATGGAGAAGATAGCTGTTTGCTTACACTACGATGGAGTGTTTACAAATTCTGATGCGTACGTGGGCAGGAAACGGAAGCTCATGCCTCTAGATACACAAGTAAAGTATCTCGAACTGTTGCAGCAAGTGGAAGAAAGATTACTGCTGAAGTCTGCATCTGGTACATTATCTGTGTCATATCATGTTGATTCCGAATCCCCATACCTCCTTGAAGATGATAAAGACTTGGAGTCAATATTTATCGTTCACAAGAGCAAGCAAGGCACAAATGGCCTACTCCACCTGTACTTGGAGTGGACTTCTACTGGCAATAACATGGAGACTTCCACTCTAAACAAGGAAATGAATTCCAGTGCAAATAAGGAGGAGGAGAGAATACTAGAGGCAGAAGTAAGGCCGGCCAGTAAAACACCGCCGGAGAGGCCGTCCAGCCTGGGCAATAAGACACCCGCATTAGCAGTTGAAGGAGGAAGAGATGAAGATTACTCATTTGAAGCTACGAGGTGAGACTTCTAAGACGCGGATACAGGCAAGTCGTGTACTATTATAGTCGACTATAATAGTACACGACTAAAAATTTGGTCGTGTCGTATACAACACGACTATATATATAGTCGTGTTTCATAATACATGACTATAAATGAATTCGTGTTGCATAAGACATGACTTGACTACGTGCTATCGTGTTCTCAAGTCCATTCATACATATTTTTTCACGTAGATTGGGAGATGGAGAAGAAGCTGAAGATGAAGACGAAGATGAAGATGAAGATTCCAGTCCAGATGAAGATGAATTACCGTGGTCTGCAGATGAGTGGGATGAGCCTCTTAGAGTATCACATTTTATCCAGCCAGATCACACGGGAACATCTACTTCTAGAGTTCCCACGGCAGGAGACACATGTAAAGGGAAATCTGTCACGTTGGAGGACAATGAGTACCTCAATATTTAGGGGTGATGGTGGTTGGGATTGGGGTACCTATTCTGCACAGGCCAATCCTTCAAAACATTGTGAAGAGGAGACGATGTTGACCGGAAGTTTGCAAGCAGAAGACTACGAGACACAACTTGCCTTAGGGGCTAGATTCAAAATCATCAAGCAGTTCAAGATGGTTTTGATTGATCTGGCAATCAAGAGGAAGTTCATGTTCAAAGTGGCAGATGAGAGCAAGGACACATTTGCTGCCACGTGCAAGGTTATGGGGTGCAAGTGGTACATACGGGCTTCGAACAGACTTGATGGAGTCAGCGTGACAAAGAGGGAAGGACGGCATACATGTGACACTTCTGTAAGTTCGAAAGATCATCCATTGGCTTCTCACATCTGGATTGCAAGGAAGTGTCATGGCCTCCATAAGGATTCAAACTCCATAAAAATCGCAAATATCTAACAATACATTGAGAAGCATTAGGGCATGGCAGTCAACTATAAAAGGGTATGGAGGGCGAAAGAAGAATTGATCTGATTGATCGATGACAACCCTGAAGACGCATATCGCATTTTGTCACATTACGGAAGGGAATTAGAGCGGTCTAACGCAGGTACACATGTCGTGATAGAAAGATCAGCTGATATACCTGAAATTGAAATTAAGTTAGCCAGCTACGACTTCAGACGTATGTTTTGGATGTTCGGCTCGGTCGCAAGAGCATTCTGAAGAACACTGAGACCGTTGCTCACTCTTGATGGAACATTCCTAAAAGGGAAGTACCCTGGAGTTTTATTGGTTGCTACAACAGTCGACGACAATCAACAATTAATGTGTCTTGCATATGCAATTGTCGATAAAGAGAATATCAAAATGTGGTAAGTATAGACACAAGAAACACGACTATTCTTACAGTCGTGTCTTCGACAACACGATTGGGCATACATTTGTGTCTTCGAAAATATGACTACTCATACAATCATGTTTTTTATACATGACCTTCTAACAACCTGAAGCATTCTTTGTTTAATATGCTTTGCCTCTCACTTGTACAGGACGTGGTTCCTTACCTTACTAAAATATTTTCTCTTTACGGACCCCCCGGCCTCTCTGGACACTATTGTCTCTGATAGACAGAAGGCCTTTTGAGAGCGGTCGTGGATGTCTTTCCCGAGGCTCACCATGGGTTTTGCCTAAGGCATATGGCCACTAATATGCTTAATACTTGGAAGGATAAGTGATCTACACATGAAATATACATGAAACACTAGCATAAGCATTCTTTGTTTAATATATTTTTTATACACGACTCAGCATACATTTTATTATCTCCTAAACTTATAATTATGCTAGTGTTTGATTAGAATTTCTATTACTTTAATATAGTTTTTGGTTTTTGTAGGAAATGAGAGTAATATACAAAAATGAGGTGAAAAGTGACTTCAATGGTTAAATCATCATAACTTCGTGTGCAAATCTCTGATTGGACTGATTCAAGCTTCATGTTAAATTTCAAGAAGTCGGCTTTCCAACGCCACCAATTACGCACAATTCGGAATTTGGAGCAAAAAGTTATAGCTATTTAAAATTAATGAACAGTAACTACGATCGATCGGTCAATCAATGCGATCGATCGCTTGAACCGCAAAACAGTGTTATTGAAGGAAACGATCGATCGGCCATCAAAATGATCGATCGTATCTACTAGATTTTTTGATCCACAGAAAATAGTAACAACAATCGATCGGAATCATACGGCGTCGATGGGCATAACGATCGATTGGTAGAAAATAACGAAGGAATTGTGATCGATCGGTAGGCGAACGATCGGTAATACGAAGCGATCGATCGCCGTGTGTAGAAAAACCGAAATAAGACTTATTTCAACTTGGATTTGGAAGGGGGACTTCATGGTTTCTCTTCAAACTTATAAATAGGCCTTATGGGAGAACGTTTTGGGCAATCTTGGAGACCATCTTGGAGATCACTTTTGTGCTATATTGGAAGCTAGCGAGGAGTAAGAGAAGGAGTCTTTTGGAGCAAAGAAGAAGAAGGATTCATGACGATGGATCACGTAAACAGGCTTCTCTTTTCTTTCTTTCTATGTGTAACTAAACTTTTATTCAAGGCTAGATGAAGCCCTAGATGTGTATTGCTACTCTTGATAGTTTAATTTTATACAGTTGATATGATTCATGCTTAATGCTATTTCATGAGTTTCTTTTGAGTGTTTGACCATAGACTTGATTGATATGAATAAAATTAGATCTTTTGAATTCTTGTGCCTAGCTAAAAGTAGGCTGGTGTTAATTCTATGCCCAACCAAGGATAGGATCACTAGCCCAGATGATAATTCTATGCCCGACCAAGGATAGAATTAGCTATAATAATTTATAATGGATGAACTCTCGTGTCCGACCAAGAACGTGAGTGGATTCATTGTGATTTGTGTATCTGACCATAAATACAAGTTACCATATCATATTAACTTATGCTTAATAATAATTGAGAGTAGTAATTACATGTCTAGTGGTGGATTCTCTGCCTTGATATTCTCCATATTGATTGAATCTCAGTAATTTAGTTAAAAGTTCATTGCTTTCTTAGTCTAGAATCAACACTGCTGCTTTCTTTTGAATTTGGTAAAATATTAATCCGTTCCTGAGGTTTGACAACCCTTTAAATACTCGCCGTAGTACAATTGCCTTTTGCACTTGCAAGGGTTTTATATTTAAACGATCAATAAGTACATGAAGGAACTTCTATTCCGAGCTGCAAAATGCTTCAGGAGACCAGAATTCGATGAAACCATGGAGAAGATGAAGGAACACAATGAGGCGGCCTGGAAATATGTTGACAATATTCATAAAACACATTGGGCTAACGTAGAATATCCGGGTAAAAGGTACGACACTCTCATGTCAAACGCGTCCGAAAGTGTAAATAATATGATTCTGAAGGCTAGGTTTTGGCCAATCACTCGATTGATCGAGCAAACGCGTGCGACCACAACCGTCCATTTTTAGAGTAGCCGAATGGAAGCAGAAGGGCTACCGACTCCGTTAATAAAGTATGCACAGAATCATATCAATCAGATGAGGAATCAGAGTGTTGGAACAGTTCGAGTGCAACCGCTATCATTACGGTAGTTTAAAGTGACATCTTTATACCATGTGGTAAGCATAAATTCGTGTTTCGGAAGACACGACTATTCATACAGTCGTGTCGTCGAAGACACGAGTAGTCATATAGTCGTGTCTTCGACGACACGAGTATCCTTCGAAGACACTGATGTTGTTGAAGTTTTCGCATCAGGATGTTGTTGACCTTACGAATAGAACCTGCACATGTGGCTTCTTCCAGAGCATGTGACTTCCATGCAAGCACGCCATGGCATGTATTGATGAGAGGAGTTTGGAACCGGTAGAATATTGTGAGAAGTGGTACTATGCAAGTATGTACCGCACCACGTACGAAGAAGTAGTGTTTCCTACTTTAGACAGAAGTTAGTGGGGGAATTACAGGATTTTATTTAAATGCGAACTGCCCATGCTTGAAGCTCCAAAGAAGGGCAGGAGAAAGACAAAGAGAATTGAGTCACAGCCCGAGCCACCTGCAAGGACAAGTTCGAAATGTGGGAATTGTCAGCAAGTTGGTCACAACCGTAAAAGGTGCACCAACAGCCCGGTTCCAAAAGAAAATAGGAAGCGCAGGAATCGAAGACTTCCGCAACAAGGCAAACTGACTACAAATGAGACATCGCATATACACCGCACCGGCTTACCTAATCCCCCACCATTCTTCACTTAGAATGTAGTGAAATTCTTGTATAACACATATTACCTTATACCGAAATGTATGCCTGTAAAGAAAAAGAAAATCATATATGAAAAAAAAATCTTTCAATGCATCATACGTGTATTTTCATTATAGTCGAATATTATAGTACACGACTAACTATACAGTCGTATCTTATGAAACATGACTATATAGGTAGTCGTGTCATTTAGTACGCGACTATATACAAAGTCGTGTTGCATGAGAGACAGTCTATATACGTAGTCGTGTTGCATGAAGGATGAATTTCTTGAAAGACAACTGTATGTACATCAAAGAACTTTTGTCTAAGGCAAGCATGTGTAAAAAATGAATTTGAATTTATTGAAAGAGTACTGTATGTACACCAAAGAATCTTTGTACAATAAAAGAATGTGAACAAAATGAATTTGAAATTAGTCTCTATCCGGCATCTGCATAAAACCCGCAACTGTGACGGCTTCTTTTTTGTCTGTGTTCGAATCGTCGTCAAACTCGTTGTGAATAACCCCGCGAATCATAGTTGCAGCGATGATTGGGCGCCATAATCGTGTAATTTTCGACTGATCAAACTTGGGTAGGTTGACATTGGATGCCAACTGCGCGACGTACATCATGATGAAGATGCCACAGTCTTTTGAGTTCTCTTACCAGGGAGCTTTGGCGATCTGAGTCATCTTCCAGTCGAGCAAACCCATCCACCCCAGCTTGCTTGCCATCACAACGTTCATGAACTGCGTGAATTTGTCAACTACTTTTCTGTGATGTGTGTATAACTGGGATCTGTCGAACAACGGGTTGTAGAAGCGCCATACACAGTGAGGGAAGTGTACATAGACGAGGCAGAAATGGGAGCCGGTGCGGATTGGGAAAAATGCGTAGAACATGTTCCAGTTCAAGCCATTGAACATCCTCGCGAGCTTTTTTTTATCAATTTTGCATTACTGCCTCCTTCTTTGTGCTCCTGCAAAACCGCAAGAGTGTCAGAAAACGATGCTGGGAACGACAACTTATCGCTACTGATGCAGGGAACACTTACGTTGTCGAATATCTCCTTGAATGCGTGGCATCCAAAAAAAACCCACGGATACTTCATCTGGTCTCTCTCATTGCGCTGCCTCAATAGACTTAAAAACTCATCTATAACCTATAGAAAACAGCAACAGGAGACAGAACAGTCGACGTAAGGCTGTTCTACAAAAATACTCGACTTAATTAAAAGTCGAGTATATTATGTAAGAAACCTCACCTTAAAAACCGGTTTATTTTTGTTAAACGTGGATTATCGTGTGGTTTAAGCACTTTCAGAATTTTCTGAGGTTAATTTGGTATTAAAATCGCTAAATTACCCATTTTTAGCCAAAATTGCTCATTTTACCCCAGTTTTTACCTAGGTCTACCCCAAAACTTTCTATAAAAGGAAAGGGTTGCGCCCTCCCCATTTTGGGAAAGGGTTTTTTCTTGGAGCAGCAGCCTCTTTCCCCATTTCCAAAAGAGGAAAGGAGTTAAGGTATGCTAATCTATGCTTAATCTTTCATTTTCATTTGATTTTCAATAATCTTTACTCAAAACCTTGATTTTCGAAATGATTTCAAAGCATTTGAAGGATAAAATCTCTGTTTTAATATGTATCTTCAAACCCTAAGCTTCAAATTTCATTTTTATATGATTAAAAGCCCTAGATTTAAGGTCTATTTTGGGTTTTCAAGCTTAGTCGCGATTAGTAGAGTATTAACAATGGATTTATATTTTCTTTAAGGTGATTAAGGTGTTGGACTTCGTAGTCATCCAAATCAAGGTAATGGGTTCTTTAATCTCAGCTTGGGTAGTGTAAATCTTGTTTTAATGAATGTATTTTGAAGGGGTTTATTCATTTTAGGTCTCTAATGGTAAGATTAGTTTTCCTTAATCTCATACTTTCTTTTCTTTGGGTTTTGATTTGTGATGGTCTAAATAGGATTTCTGGAAAGTTTGGTGTAATTTGGATATTGTTTGATGCTTCGATTTGATGTTTGAAGTTATGAAAATGGTGTTTCGGTTTAATTTTCGAAATGAGGATATACTGAGTGTTTTGGAATTATTGAACTTTACTGAGGTACATGGAATTGTTCTTTACTGTTCGCAATTACATATAACTTAGTAACTTTCAAAAAAATTCCAATAAACTCAGTAATGTTCGAAAATTTGCAGTTAAATGGGTTTTTGGAAATTTTGCATTTTTTTCCATGATTTGCTTCACTTAATGACATGAGAAGTATATTATGAGTTAATGAGGCCACGTGATATGTAGAAATGAGGATATAATACCTTATGTATGTTGGATTATAGAAAATAAATGTGAGTATGCTTGTAGGAATGTTGTCGAGTTCATGCAAGTAAAGTTATGTTTTTACGGTGGTTTTCACCATGATTTTGGGATTGTGACTAGTACTTAAATGAGTTTTCAACATATGAATATGACACTATGAGTTATGATAAGTATGAATCATGTGATTAGGATATGCATGACTACACACACGCATGGGGATTTACCATGAGATTGTAATTATACCTTGATTATGATGCATGTGGGAATGGGTTGAGAGCATGTTTCATGTGATGGCACCCACGTAGGATTTGCTCACGTATGTATCCTGAGAGCATGCATCATGAATCGGACTTCATGAATGAGATTTTACCGTGTCTTCATCGGTGTTGATCGATTGTATGCAATGGATGTAATTGCGTGCCGGATTAATCGATCGGAGAATTATCGAACTTGGTTGGTCCGAAAGGACACGTTTTCGATTTGGTCCTTCGTGGATCACGGACACTCCCCGGGTTGAGTTTGATGGATGATATGGGGGGCGTGTTTCGTACTCGCCTTGCGGTTGATACTATTGAGATTAGTCGTATGGGACATGAGTATTCCCGGTGGTAGGCTTGTGCACCCCCTACCACATGTGTTCTAGGGTCCCTCGTAACCGGGATTCGGGCTCTCCCCCACCGCAGGAGACTACCCAGGGCGAACACACCTGTTCTAGTTTCGTTGTGTACGATTCGGGCACCCTTGGCCAGGGCTGTCCAGGGCGAACAGACTTTGGGATATACGACACCCCCTTGTTTCCAGCGAGGAAACCGGACCATGATACGCCTTCTTAGGCTTGATTGTGTCCCAAAGATATTGTGCTTACTCCTTGATGGAGGCATTCACCATTGTATTGATGCATTATTATGAATGCTATGAATGATTGTGTATCCTGTAGATTCCACGTGTATCGTGAAGGGTGAGTGTATGTTCATATAAATGCATGATTATGTACCATGTAGATGCTCCACATGTGACGTGATGGATGGGTGGATCATGTTATATATGTATGATTGTGTACCATGTTGTATGAGATTCATACCACAGGAATGCATGTTTAGACAGTTTGTGGTTGAGATATTATTATGTATCGTCTTATGACGGGTATGCATGTTCAGTAGGTATGTTGATAAAATTCCATGGTATATGATGTTGTGAGATGGACGTATGATTTAGACGGTATTATCACGTGGATTACGTATATTATTTGATGAACTTTCATGCTTTGATGTTTCTTGTGGATTTCCGATATGTCTTGAAAACCATTACTGAGTTTTATACTCACCCCTCTTCCTTGTTTTGTTTTGGGGCTGCGTGGTGCGACACGCAGACGCGCAGGATCCTCTCTTCGAGGAGCGACCAGAAGGAGTATGGATGCACCGCTCTAGTGCTGTGTGGAAACAGCACCATGCAGAAGAGTAGGCAGATGATCATCCTCGCCATGTCCTCCTCTGCCATCTTCATTTCGCCTGCGCTAAGCTTGTCAATGATTTTCTCAATGTGTGGAATTTCCGGTCTCCTCATGGCGAAGTACTTTCTGAAGAATTCACCTTGCGGTCGGCATGGCAAGGAGGGGACGAGCTCAACTGTTTCACCCTTTGCAGGCAATTCGGTGATAAGAGCAATTTCTTGCTCTGTCAAATGTAGTGTCCAGCCCTTGATATTGAAAACCTTCGCCGACTCATCCCAGTACCTGACCAAATGGTCTAGGAGGTTTTGAGAAACAACTACGTCATCACCTTAAAAAATGACAGCTAAACCAACTTCTCTGATCAAAGACACGAGTTTATAGTTCATAGTAAAAATAAAAAATAAAAAATTTAGACCTTCTGAAGCTAAAATTAGTAAGGATTGTTGAAACTTACCGCAGTTTAGTCGTGTGTATGTGTGTATTTTCTGGCAGGCGCCTTTCACACTCTTCCTCGCTGTCAATCGAAGCTCAATCGGTCACTCCGCCGATTGCATGAAGGCGTAGGGAGCCGCGGGGGAAACTCAGAAGGTTGAAGCCCCAAGATACCGAGGTATCCGCTTCAAATCGACGCCTTTGTGCACTCTCTGTCAGTCGTGTCGTCGAAATCTAGCAGGGGGGCAGCTCCAAATCGAGATGGGGGATGTGAATAGGCTCGTCAAAATCCGCAGAGATCACTGGTGGAATCGCCACTCGAAGTCACCGGTCGCCGGTCGCCGGTGGAGTCGCCGGTGAAAATCACCGGAGAACCCTTGTGTTTTTCGTGTTGTATACAACACGCCTCTTCACACAGTATTAGAATGAAAAAGAAAGAAGAAGGGCATTTTCAACACTTCAAGTCCAGATTCTAGGCCATATGAGATTTCACGGGAAAAATCAGGTAATGTGGGAATTTGAAAGTTGGTGCCAGGTAATATTGAAAAAACTCTCCTACGATACAACATCCACGGAATGAGCAAGGTAGCTCACAATTGCAATGCAAGTTGAGAATGTCTCCCAATTGTTTCGGCTTATAAACAACTTATCCGCAACTATTCTTCCCTACCCATTGACGGTTTATGGTAATGTGCAGTCGCCTCGTTGGCATATGCCCTTCTTTATTATATTAAACACTTTGTTTTTTTGGATAATTATATTGAACACTTTGTTTTTTTGTTTAGAAGACTTGTCATATTATTGCAGCCTATCTTGCAAGGGTTTTTAGTCGTTCTTTATATTTGTGTACTTACATCTAATTAATTTTATTCTTGAGATGTACTTCATTTACTTAATAAAGAGGTTGAAATTATTCCCCATTTATTCCTAGCTTACCTTCTATCAGTTCGGTCTGGCATCACACTACTAATATGAGTACCCAAAATCACTATTCAATGTAATACCTCAAAAACCATTGTTCTTCAGTAGGGGCTGACTGAAAGCCCTGGTGCATTTGCAAGTTATGGTTTATACAACTATTTGAACTTGACTTAAATCTATAAATGCCAATATATGCTCAATTTCGTATGCTTTGAAACATCATTTTTATGCCCTTGTATGGTTTTTGGCTTCACTGTGAATTCTAATGTTACATGATTTTTAACTTTATTATATGCTTGAAACATCATATTTATGTTTATAGGTTTTATTTCTATACTTTTTGTTCTCCTTTTTTTTTGTCAAATGATCGTTTAAATATTAAAACCTTACAAGTGCACGAGGCAATTGTACTACAGTGAGTATTTAGGGTTGTCAAACCTCAGGGGCAGATGAATAATCTACCAAACTCAAGAGAAAAGTTGTAATTTTGATTTAATATGCGAAAGCAGTAAACTTTAACTAATTAAACGAGTTGTACTTATGCAGAAAATGACCAAAGTTTCGAATCCACCACGAAATAGACTAACTTTATCATCTTTCTCTCTTTTATATAAATTCCTAGTTGATTAGTATATTCCTCTCGGACATATATTCGTCAATTCAAAATATCATACACTCCTCTTGAACGTAACATATAAAGCAATTAAACCATAGAATTGTGTTCTATCTCTCTCGAGCATAGATCAATGAAACTTTATTAATATATGACACCTTAGTCTACTCACATTCATCTCGGACACGCAAGTATTCCTCGGATTGAAATTCACAAGAATTCACTCTCGTCTCTCTCGAGTACAAAGAATAAATCTCAATAAACTAACATTGATTATATAATAAATGTTCATACATCAACTAAGATAAAACTTAATATGAGAGAAAGAAACAACAAAACCAATCTACTCGGGCTTCATCTACGCATTGGAAGAGAAACAAGCATCTTCATCTTCATCTTCATCTTCTTCTTTTTCTCTCCTGAAAGAACTCTTCTATAGCCTCAAAGATGTCCAATATCTAATCTCTAATGCCAAAGACGTTCCCCTTATACGACGATCGATCGCACTGTTCACCGATCGATTGCTTCCCGATCGATCACGTATTCTATTCATTTTTACACTATTTCCTGCGATCGTTCAGTCGGTTCTCTTCATACACTAATCGTTCGCTTGGCTGCCGATCGATCGCGCACAGTTCATTCAAAAACTTCAGTAGATACGATCGATCGATGAGGTGATGATCGACCGCTTCCTTCGTTCGCGTCATTTTTTAGGATCAGGTGATCGATCGGATACTGTTCATTCGCCAAATTATTTTACTTCTTTTCTCTTCTTAAGCCAAAAAAGAATGTAAATCTTCTTTTCCTACAAAAGATTAAAAATTCATTAAAGTATCACTAAATCTAATCAATTACTAACATAAACATAAGTTTATGAGCTAACAAAATATATAATTCAAGTATAGATCACCAAACTTCTTATATTTATGTGAATTTCACCCACCAAACCATATTATCCACCTATAAAATTGAGCTTTATGGACAGCTGATATATCTTAGAATTTAAACCCAATCCGACTCAGAACTCAACCCACGTTTACTCAAGGATTTTGGAGTTGGGCAACTTTGGTTTTATAAATAGTTAAAGAACCGGGTTCTGGTAAGACTCGACCCGGTGGCAGGAAAGCCCGGTCTGCGAGGTGTGAGAGCCATGCTGAGCGCGCGAGTGGCGGTCGCACTCCTGTGAAACAACGTGATAATAACCCTAAAACCCTAGGCCACGAGCTTTCTCAAGGATCTGGTGACCGGCGCCGGAGAGCAGAGTGCCGCCGTTAGAGAAAGCCCCCACTGCAGCCGGTACATCTCTTCTTCCTTTAGCTTATAGTTTATCTGATCTTTGTGGGGGGTTCTTTGCATTTGATGAGTCGATTAATTGAAGATGTTCGGAAATTTTTGCAATTTTGTTTGATCGTATTGTGGGTTCTGATTGGTTTTGCTTAGGTAGTATTATTTGTTTGTGGATTTTAAGCTGAAGTGTGTTGGGTTTTGAATTGTCTGGTGAAGGTACGATGGCGGTCCCTCTGTTGACGAAGAAGATCGTGAAGAAGCGCGTGAAGAAGTTCAAGAGGCCCCAGAGTGACCGCAAGATCTCCGTCAAGGTATTTAATTTGTTGTTCAGTGGAACATTTTCAATTTTTTCTATCCTTTTTTTTGTTTTTGAATAGGCAAGCTTGTTCTTATTGTTCTTTCACTTTATTTATTTCGGTGCAATTTGAAGGGATAATTTGGTGCTTAGGCTATCTATAGTTGAGCTGATTGGTTCACGCTTTGTACTATATGAAACCGCAAGGTTGACACTTTAGTTCACTTGAATGTTAATGGATATCTAAATTGAGATTTGGTGGCACTGCCATTTTTATTGAAATTTTTCTTTGCCGTAGTTGTATCCATAATTTTGTGAGGACTGTCTACAAATGCTGAGTTAATTAATATCTGGTCTTGTACGTATTATCATGTTTATTTTGGAGGTTTTGTTATTCATTAACATCTGATTCTGTGAACCTTTTCTCAGTATTATATAGTCTCCATATGGTTGATTCATAGTGACCATTTTAACTATCAAATTCTTTTCTATAATCAAATTTGATGTGTTTTTACCTGATGGACGAACTGGTAATATGTATTGTGCGGTGTCATCTGATGTTATATGCATTATCAAACATGAGATGACCAATGTTGCTAACATTTTGTGGGTGCCTTTTATCATATTTTTTTATCTATTTGCTGACTATTGGAAACCGTCTTTCTGATGCTATGTTAACAGCCAAGCTGGCGCAGACCTAAGGGTATTGATTCCCGCGTGAGGAGGAAATTCAAAGGATGCACTTTGATGCCCAACATTGGTTATGGATCAGACAAGAAAACTCGTCATTACCTTCCTAATGGCTTTAAGAAGTTTCTCGTTCACAATGTTCAAGAGCTTGAGTTGTTGATGATGCATAATAGGTATGTGCGCTTATAAATACTTTATAACTATGGCCTAAAAGGGTGTAGTGTTTCTGAAATACTTTATAACTAGGACCTAAAAGGGTGTAGTGTTTCTGAAATGCTTTATAAGTAGGGCCTAAAAGGGTGTAGTGTTTCTGAACATTGGAAGCTCTGAAGATGCATGTACTGCATATTTAGTATAAAAAGCTTATATAAGAGTGGAAAAGTAATGCATAATTTGCTCTTGCATTTTGAAATCTTGGAACATGGTGAGGATGAAGATGACATATTTGCGTGTACGAAGTTTGAATTTTTATGAAGTGGTTGATTACTTTCTTTATCTTACTATTATTGTTGCTTGTTTCAGAACGTATTGTGCAGAAATTGCGCATGATGTGTCAACTAAGAAAAGGAAGGCTATTGTGGAGCGAGCTGCTCAGTTGGATGTTGTTATTACTAACAAGCTTGCAAGGCTGCGTAGCCAGGAAGATGAGTGAGCTGGGTTTTTTCCCTGTAATGTTTGTTTTGGTAGGGAGCGGTGGGTAGGATATCAACGCTATGTATTAGGTTCTTATTTGAATTTTACGTTCATTTGAGGATATTAAGTACTGACTTGCATCATTTGGATACACTTGGGTTTGATTTATAGGAATTTGGCCTTACCCATTCCCTTGATTGATTAATTAGTTGTTTAATTGTGGGCACTGTCTTGGATCATTCGGATGCACTTTGATTTGATTGCTGGAGATTTGTCTTTTACTAATTACCTTGATTGATTAATTAGTTATTTACTCTTTGTAAGTTTTGGTTATGCGCATTTTGCTTATGCATTTTCAAGCGGGAATTTTTTTTTTGCAATCAATTTTTTACCTTTTTGATCTGTATGAGGGGAATAGAAAATGCTTCCCTCCAGGTGGTTGCCTATTTGAGGAGACTGGTGATGGGAATGTGCATCTTCTTGCTTGTGGTCTAGAATCTAACTTTGAGTCCCTTTTTTGTGGTTATGTAAGACAGTGTCCCATACCAGTAAAAAGTTAACATGTGCTGAGGTGCATCAGGAGTTCCCGCATGCTCCATTTGTCTTGCACGGTTGAAATATCAACGGCGCATGTTGATGGAACTCTATGAGAAAAAAAAAGTATGGCAGTCTCTCGTAAACAGTATTGATTGATAAGGGCGAGTGGATGAAGGGAAAGGCAGGCAGAGTAGCGGTAGGATACGAAGGAATAAAGAAAGATGAATGCTTTGGTGGGGAAAGTGTTAAAGGGAAGAGAAAGGATGGTCGTGGGGAGGAAGGTAGAGGTTGCTTTTGATAGCAAACTACTGTGAGAAGCTCAACGATCATTGTTCCGAGCTTTCCTTACCAAACTAAATTGGATGACTCGCATGTTTCGCAGCTTCAGAAACAGGATATTTAAATCCCAACAGCCCCAAGGCCTGGGGATGTACTCAGCTGCTGGAGCTTCACTCACCAGCGTAGCCTCGGTGAAGTTTTGCCGGCCGTACATCATGGGAAATCGACAATGCATACAGTATAGATAGACGGCCTGCAGATGTAATCAGCTCGTGGAGCTTCACCAGCAATGAAACTTTACCAGCCATCCATGATGGGAAATCCAAGGTGCATACATTAGCGCAGACTTATGCGTAGGGGTGTAAATGGACGGACACGGATGCGGACAAACTATGTCTGTAGCATGGAAAATCGTCTCGCGGGCCTAAACCGATACATCGATACCCATCAATATCGCTTTTTAAAAAAATTCCAAATATCGCCAACCGATATATCGTTATTTTTTGAATTAAAAAATTATTTTTAAAAAAAAATTCAAATTTTTCATGTTTGTTTTCTATCCTAATAGGCATATTTTGAAATTTATTCTTTGTTTAAATTAGTATAACTCATTTTAGAAGTTAGATTGTGAAAATATACGGTAAAAACTAATTTTTTACTACCGATATTTTTTTACACAATATCTCCGATATATCTCCGATATTTCGTCACTTTGGCCGACCGATATTTTACCGATATCCGATGCGACATTCCATGGTCTGTAGCCGTCCGCTCACACTATAAGCAATTGTCCATCCGTCGCCATCCGTACGGACACGGACACGGACACTTAGCAGTTTAAATTAGCTATCTGGTTATATGGCCAAGGGAGGTGGTCCACTTGTCTAAAAAAATGACCTTTTGTTATACACTGGCGAAGTGCTGGCTATACAATTCATGGAAGACTACAAACATGAGCAAAAATCTCTCCTTTATCTTTTTTCCTGTCATCTCAATTATAACTATGCATGTCTATCTACATTTTACAAAAACATGTTTTTGTGAACCCTACAACACACTTTTGCACTCATATGGCATCATCAAAGATTCAAAGGCATCACAGCCGGCCAAACCAAAGACCAAAAAATGGCCTGTAAAACAGATTTGTAAATGTCATCAAACAATGTTGTTGACTTGGGTTTTGTTGCCTGTCTCGTGCCCAAGATTGGATGTGTGAAACACGAAAGTATAAAATTCAACCGCCTCTCTGACAGTGAGGAAAATCCACCCCTGCCCCAGGATGTCAATGAACTTGGCTTTGTCCAGTTTCATCACCTCGCTTGATGGATTTACCAGGGCAAGCTGAAATGCACCCTTCTTCTGAGCCCTCTCTTAATTATTGGTGACATTAAGATCAAAGATTAGTAAAAAAAAGGTGTAAAACAGAGAGGTGGGCAAAACCATGTCTAGAAACAGAGAGGTGATAAACAATCTTCTCACAATACCTCCATGCAGAGATAATAGTAATAGCAATGAAAAACTTCTGGAATAAATGTAAGATCAGAAAATACTTGTGCCCTCGTTGAAATTCAAAGCTTTCTACTTGTAAACAATTCTCTGCCAGCAACCCTTCAACCAAAGCATCCCAGCTACATCCACTCCCCCTTTTTGCTCCATTCAGAGAAAGGGCGAATGAGAATTGGGGAGCTCGATCTGGACATATTTGAGATGAGAAAAAGGTAGATGAGAAGGAGGAGAGCTCGATCAGGAAAGATGCAAGTAGACTGGGGGAGGCCTATACAACCAAATCAGCCTACACACCCAAATCAAACAACCCACACAAATCAACAAAACCCTAGCCACAAGAAACCCACGCCATACCTTCTTGTAGGTCAAAGGGGAGGCAAGGAAGTAGACACAATCCGTATTCCTCTTAAGCGCCTCCTCGTTCACAGGCCCAGCTGGAGACGTCGCCTTCTCTGCCGCCGCACGGCCGCAACCACAGTTACAAAGCCCTCGAGCAGTCGAGCTGTTTTTTTTTTGCTTTTTCGTTTTATATACACGGACAGGCTGGACAACTTCGGACGCGGACCCGGAGCCGTTTTCATGACGGGCATACAAAATTGCCCGTGTCCGCGCTGCAGCCGCCACTGACAGTTTTTATGTCCGTTTGGGTTATAAAACAGACGAACGGACGGACACGGCCATCCAAACGCCGTTTACAGCCCTAATTTTCCCATCGTAGGAAAAGAAGGTGAAGAATTTGACAATACCATGCCTATATATTCAATACCCTTCAAAAGTGTCCTTGCAACTCTTCAGTCCTGGTTGAGGCCCAGTCCCGGCACCTCCAACGTGAATGAGCCCAACGCTCAGGCCCAGCCCAAACTTGAATCTCCCTATTTCTTGGAAGTTCCAGTCGGACAGAGATCTCTGAGAACTGAGCAGTTGAAGCTCGTGTTTGCTTCCCTGTCCGGGTTCACGAGAGATATGGAAATGGTGCAGCAGCCGCTTCTCTGGGCGTCTACAAAGCCATTCTGGGAGCTTTTTACATATGACCTGGCGCCAAACACCGGTTTGTCATATTACCCGGAATCCTTTTCTTCCTTCCATATGACCCGGAAAGTACCCAAAATGCCCTTAGGTTTAGGTATAAGGCACACACACTTTGGTTTTCCATATTACCCGGAAAGGGAGCGACTACCCGGAAAGGGAGCGAGTACCCGGAGAAGCTGCCGCTAGTCGGAGAAGAAGGCGTTCCGTCCGGCCGCTCCGCCCATATCATCGCCGGCGCCGGCGTCGTCGAAGTCCGAAAAGGTCATCTTCGCGGCAACAAGCGGGAAAAGGAGCGGGAAAGATCGGGTATTGGAAAACAACTTCAACGGAGGCAAGGCACATCGAAAAACTGGTAGGTGAAGTTAAAATACGACGATTTATATGTTGAAAGTTGGTTCCAGAGAAGAAAGTTGAAAACGTAGCAAGTTTTCAACTGTTGTTACAGTCGTGTCGTCGACAACACGACTGTTACCATAGTCGCGTTTGATGAAACACGACTCATATACGATGCACTCATATACGGTTTTCAATATATCGTGTCTCACGGATTTGTAACTTATGACGGGTTTTTAATGGCAGGTACGGATGGAGAAGATAGTTCTTTGTTTACACTACGATGGAGTTTTGACGGATTCTGGTAAGTACGTGGGCGGGATACGGAAGCTCCTGCCTATAGATACACGAATAAAGTACCTAGAACTGTTGCAGCTAGTCGAAGAAAGATTACCGCTTAAGTCTACACCTGGTACATTAACTTTGTCATATCATGTTGAATCTGAAGAATACACATTTCTCCTTGAAGACGATAAAGACGTAGAGTCAATATTTATACTTCACAAGAGCAAGCAAGGCACAAATGGACTAGTCCGCCTGTACGTGGAGTGGACTTCTACGGGCAATAACACCGAGACATCGACTCTCAATAAGGAAATAAATGCCAATGCGAATAACAGCCCGGCCGAGAGGCTACCAGAGGCAGAAGTGATGCCGGGCAGTAACACACCGCCGGAGAGGCTACCAGAGGCACAAGTAATGCCGGGCAGTAACACACCGCCGGAGAGGCTACCAGAGGCACAAGTGATGCCGGGCAGTAACACACCGCCGGAGAGGCCGTCCAGCCCGGGCAATAAGACACCCGCATCAGCAGTCGAAGGAGGAAGAGATGGGGACTATGCGAGGTGAGACTTCTAAGGCGCGGATACAAGCAACACGTGTGCTATTATAGTCGACTATAATAGTACACGACTAAAACGGTTATCGTGCCGTATTGAACACGACTATATACTCGTCGTGTTGAATCGTAGACGACTATAAATCAATTCGTGTTGCATAAAACAATACCTCATAGTACACGACTAAAAGGGTTATCGTGCCGTATTGAACACGACTATATACCTAGTCGTGTTGAATCGTAGACGACTATAAGTCAATTCGTGTTGCATAAAAGAATACCTCATAGTACGTGCAATCGTTTTGTCAAGTCCATTCATACATGTTTTTGCCCGCAGTTTCGGAGATGGAGAAGGTGAAGATGAAGAAGATGACGATGAAGATTCCAGTCCAGATGAAGAAGAATTGTTGGATGAAGATGAATTACCGTGGTCTGCAGATGAGTGGGATGAGCCTCTTACAGTACCACATTTCAGCCAGCCATATCACACGCGAACATCAACCTCTAGAGGTCCAACGGCAAGAGACACATCTGAAGGGAAATCTGTCGCGTCGGAGGACGATGACTATCTCAATATTGAGGGTGATGGTGGTTGGGATTGGGGTACCTATTCTGCAGAGGCCGGTCCTTCAAAACATTGTGAAGAGGAGACGATGTTGACCGGAAGTTTGCAAGCAGAAGACTACGAGGCACAACTTACCTTAGGGGCTAGATTCGAAAGCGTCAAGCAGTTCAAGATGGTTCTAACTGATCTGGCAATCAAGAGGAAATTCATGTTCAAAGTAGCGGATGAGAGCAAGGACACATTCGCTGCAAGTTGTCGTGAAGTTGGTCACAACCGTACAAAGTGCACAAAAAGCCCCGTTCCGAAAGAACATCGGACGCGCAGGAAACGAAAACTTCCGCAACAAGGCAAACTGTCTACGAACGAGACAGCGGATGTACGCCGCTCCGGCTTACCTCAGCCCCCACCATTCTTCACTTAGGATGTAGTCAAAGTCTTGTATAGCGCAGAAGGCCTACCCAAATTAACATCTCTACTGTCGTGTATTGTGAAACACGACTATATATAACGTCGTGTTCAATCAGGGACGATTATATACGTAGTCGTGTTGTTCTAGAGACGATTATATGCGTAGTCGTTTTCCATCATAGACGATTATATGAAACTAACCTGTTGTATCGAGGCCGTATTCACATTCATGATAGCGATATTTTGTCTACATCTGGTATGAGTCAAATATGTGAACTTTGTACATTAAAAATGAAGTTTGTACAGTGAAAGAATGTGAATAAAATGAACTTTGTACAATGACATCTGGTATTTACAGGAAATGAACTTTGTACATTAAAAGAATGTGAATAAAATGAATTTGAAGTTATTCTTTATCCGGAAGCCGCAAAAAACCCGCAACTGTGACAGCATCTTTTGTGCCTTGTCCGGAATCGTCGTCAAACTCGCTGTTAATAAGCCCCCGAATCAAGGTTGAAGCGATGACTGGTCGCCACACTCGTGTGATTGTGGACTGGTCAAACTCCGGGGGGTTCACATTGGACGCCAAATGCGCGACGTACATCATGATGAAGATGCCACAGTCTTTCGAATTTTGTTGCCACGGCGCTTTGGTTATCTGAGTCATCTTCCAGTCTAGCAAACCAAACCACCCCAGCTTGCCTGCCATAACGACGTTCATGAACTGCGTGAATTTGTCAGCAGCTTTTCTGTGATGCAGATATAATTGGGCTCTGCCAGACAGTGGGTTGTAGAAGCGCCATACACAGTGCGGGAAATGGACATACACGAGGCAGAAGTGGGAGCCGGTGCGGATTGGGAAAAATGCGTAGAACATGTTCCTATTCAAGCCGTCCAGCATCCTCCCGAGCTTTTTAACCAATTTAGCATTATTTCCCCCTTCCTGGTGCTCCTGCGAAAGCGAAAGAGATTTAGACAACGATCTAATAATATCATAATTATTTACTTATCACTCCTTCTGCAGGGAACACTTACGTTGTCGAATATCTCTTTGAATGCGTGGCAACCAAAAAATGCCCACGGATATTTCATCGGGTTTCTCTCGTTGCGCTGGCTCAAAAGACTTAAAAAAGCATCTATAACCTACAGAAAACATATTGAGGAGTCATTACACTTCGGTAAGGCAACATGCAACTTCCAATTAAAAGTCGATTATTCTATATATACGATCTGCATAGTAGTCGTGTCCTCGATAGACACGACTATGCGTATAGTCGTCTATTCCATAGACACGACTACGCGCAAAGTCGTGTCTTCCAATACCGACTTTATGTCTACAACCCTATATATGAAGAGCATAGGTTTACTTACATTGGTGTTTATTTCTGTTGTTTGTAGGAGGGATAAATAGTCGTCATCACATAGCGTTGGGATTGGATAAGCCTTCCTCGGATTGGCCATCCATCCATCTATTGCCACTCTATCCCGCTCTAACAGTACCCCCATGTCGAAGCATAACTCCGAATCGGCATAGTGGTCGGGGAGAGCAATTACAGACTTAGACTTCTGAGGGGTTAGGAGGACATCGACGTCAACCGGCTGTGATGCGGTTAAGCCAGTGCCCTCGGCGACCTCCTCCTCCTCCCTCGCCTTCTCCTCCTCAGCCTCCTCTTCCTTCAACTCCTCCGTCTTCTCCTCGTCCATCGCCTCTTCGTCTGCTTGCACCTCCTCCTCCTTCCCCTCCTCCTCCTCCTTCGCCTCCTCCTCCTTCCCCTCCCCCTCCTTCGTCTCTTTGTCCAGAACATCCGCCTTCACCTCCTCCTCTTCGACGTCCCCGCCCTTCACATCCTCCTTCACCTCCTCCTTCACGGTTTCGATATCCGACTGCCGTATGGAAGAGATGACCTCATCGATGATAGAGGTCGCCTCTCTATCGGATATGGTTTGTTCGGAGTCGACTTTCGGCTGAGGGGACCTATTTCTTCTTTTCTGCTCCTCCGCCATTCTCCGTATATGGTCCTCTTCTCTAATCCTCTGCTCCTCCTTCGAGCCGACAGTCCTGAAGCGCTTCCTTATCACTACACCAGGAGGGAATATGTCCCGGCCGTACGTCGGACGGGACTCGACTTCTGCACGCTCCATATCTTCCTTGAATTCTGGTTGGAGCTTCTTCAAAAACATCTTGGCAGAGGATCTCTTCGCAGCCCGTTCCATCTTGTCTTCCTCAACCGCGCGTTTGATGGGAGCTGAAATGACATTTTACTTCTTCATGTCAGTAGTAGCAGCACGATAAAAAACATAGTCGTGTTATATAGAACACGATAAACCACATAGTCGTGTACCATTAAACACGACAAATATAGTAGTCGTGTATGATGGGGCACGAAAAAATAAATCATCGTCTACAACTTACCTTTACCCCATTTCGTCGAATCCAGATGTGACTTCCTTGCCAGCTCCTTCGTCCGCATACCGATAGGAGTGTTCTTATTATGCTCCTTTTGAAGTGGCCGCTTCTTTGGGTCCATCTGATGCACTGATGACGATTGTGGCCCCATTTGGGGCCGCTTCTTCGGCTCCATCTGATGCACCGATGACTTCTTTCTCTCCATTTCGGGGCGCTTCTTCGGCTCATTCGTCGGCTCGTCAGTCATCTCCTCCTTCGGATGCTCGAAGATCTGACCTTCTAACAGCATTGACGCTGAGGCGGCAGAGGACTTCATAGAGTGGAGAATCTCTCGCAGAGGTCCCACTCTCCTTCCCATCTCCTCATAGGAAGACAGAGCTATCTCTATTAGTGACTGTATGCCCTGAAGGGCACCCTCCAATCGGCCCATTGCAGTTGCAGTCGACTGGGCAGCCTTTCTCGAGGAAGTGGAGGCAGGTTGGTTGGGAGTCGTCTTCATTTCCGGCCTCTGCGGCCTCTGCCGTCGTGGAGGATGGGCCCCTGAGGTTGACGAAGCAAGGAGATATGCCTCTCCGGCCATGGGGCTGATTACGTCGACGAGTTCCTCCCCTATTTGAAGATTGTGGAACACTCCCGTCCAATAGTCGGCCATGCGGTGCTTCTTCTGTGCACCTTTCTTCACCTCTGTAATGAGGGCCCCACTTCCTGGCCATCTTTTCGCCCGTGGGCTGCTAGGGCCCATGACAGGATGGAAGATTGTCGTGTGCTAAAAAAACCAAATCTGCAAATTAAACAGTTGAAAACATTATAACAATGCGCGGTTGCCTTAGTCGACTATAAGTTCAACACGAATTGAACTATGGTCGTGTCTTAAAAAACACGACTATATACCTAGTCGTGTTTCATTATACACGACTATAAATATAGTCGTGTTCTATGATACATGACTATATATATAGTGGTATTGTATAAGACTTTTTCCCGATCGAAGACTATGAATGCTACATACCTGAAGGACATATGCGGCGCCATTTAGGCATCCACCGCCCAGGCACTCTCCTTGCGATCTCGCTCCCACTAGGCGGCTGGTATGGGTTATACCAGAAACCAACATCTTATGTATAGCCCCAGCCCAATTGTATGACCTCAATCTTGGGAGGTCGTCAATGTAACGGTACAAAGAGGGATGAACCGCTCTAGTGCTGTGTGGAAACAACACCGTGGAGAAGAGGAGGCAGATGATCATCCTCGCAATGTCCTCCTCTTCCATCTTCAGTTCGCCCGCGCTAAGCTTGTCTATCATTTCCTCAATGTGTGGAATGTCTGCTCTCCTCGCGGCGAAGTACTTTCTGAAGAATTGACCTTCCGGTCGGCGTGTCAAAGAGGGGAGGACCTCAACTCTGTCGCCCTTTGCGGGCAATCCGGTGATAAGGGCAACATCTTCCTCTGTGAAATGTAGCGTCCTACCCTTGATATTGAAGACCTTCGCCGACTCATCCCAGTACCTGACCAAATGGTCGAGGAGGTTCCGAGATACAACAACGTCCTCACCTTCAAAAATGACAGCGAAACCAGCCTCGTTCATCAGCTGGGCACATCTTTGGTGACGCTGTAGGAGGGCCGCACACTTTTTCATCGCCCCCGGTTGACAACACGTCTTCAGCGCCGGTCGCGCATTATATGTTCTCTTCACTGGTCGGTCCATCGGAGCCTTCCTTTTCCTGCCCCTCTGATTTCGCTGCCGAGGTGCGAAGACAAAATCATGATCCTCCTCCTCTTCCGGTGGTATTTCCTCCATAGACTCATCTCTTTTTTTATCCATCTGCAAGGAGTGAGGTATAGTGGTCAGTACAAAAGTGTCCTGAGTGCAACACGAAAATATAAAAGTCGTGTCGTCGCGGACACGACTAAATACACAGTCGTGTCTACTTTAGACACGACTTTATAGTTCATAGTAAAAATTAAAAATTCAAATGTCCGACCTTATGAAACTAAAATCAGGTAGGATAGTTGTAACTTACCGTAGTTTAGTCGTCTGTATGTCTGTATTTCCTCGCAGGTGCCTTCACAGTCTTCCTCGCCGTGCACCGAAGCTCAATCCGGTCAATCCGCCTGTTGCATGCAGGCGGAGGGAGCCGCGGGGGTCTTCTCAAGGTTGAAGATCAGAAATCCCGACGGATGCGCTTCAAATCGCCGCCTTTGTCCACTCTCCCTCAGTCGTGTCGTCGAAATCCAGCAGGGGGGCAGCTCGATATCGAGATGGGGGACGCGAATAGGCTCGAACTCGTCCGTGTATTCCGCCGGTTGAATCGCCGCTCCAACTCGCCGGTCGCCGGTGCCGTCGCCGATGGGAATCGCCGGAGAACTTCACACTCTACACAACACGCCTCTTCGCACAGTGTTAACACGAAAAAATAGAAGAAAGGGCATTTTCGGTACATCAAGTCCAGATTCCGGGTCATATGAGATTTCACGGGAAAAACCTGGTAATATGGGAATATGAGATTTTGCGCCAGGTAATATGGAAAAAACTCCCATTCTGGATTCTTCCCTCGTTTTTGCGTCCATCTCTTCCCAAACCCCTATCACCACCTCTTCTTCTTACATGCACCGCTCTCCCTTCTCTCAGCTCCTCCAACACCCACCGGCGCCGCCTTCTTCCTCCTCCAGCTCTGACAGGTTCTCATGACTGACGCTTTTTCACATGAATGACATAACTGGTTTATGGGTACTAACGTATGTGTGCTTCATCGTTTTC
This sequence comes from Houttuynia cordata, assembly GCA_039654745.1. Lineage (NCBI taxonomy): Eukaryota > Viridiplantae > Streptophyta > Magnoliopsida > Piperales > Saururaceae > Houttuynia > Houttuynia cordata. Next base: position 26,942,208 of record CM077507.1, on the reverse strand, counting down.
AGACGACGAGGTGGCGGTGGGAAGAGAGACGATGCTGGATGAGTCTGAGTTCATCGAAGTGGGCTATATCTCAAACGCCCATGGCCTCCATGGAGAGTTCCGTGTCAAATCCGCCACCGGTTTCCCGGAACTGCGTTTTTTCAACTGTACTTCTTCTTCTCCTTCTTAACTTATTTTACAATTTTTTATTTTCTCATTGCTGTATTGTGTATGACGTCGGTTGAAGTTTCGGGTTGTTAATTTATGTTGCTTCAGCTGGTGAAATTGTGTTACTGTAACCAGGGACAAGATGGTTGAGAACACAGGTTTCGGGTGAAAAGATTATTCGAGAAGTTGAATTGATTGAAGGAAGAGGTCATTCTGGGCAAAAAGGTTGGATCGTTTCCTTTGATGGGATTGATACGGTCGATGAGGTTAGTTCAAGACTGCGATTCGTATATTGAATGCCACAACAACCCTTTATCTTGGCTCCAGTTTGTTTTTCATCTATATTTTTCTAACCAAAGTGTTCATTTATATAATTGACTGATCAGCTGCTGTCTTCATAGGAGAATGCGTTTAATCTTGTTACATTCGGTGTTTATTAGCATGTGTTTCTCTTTCTCGTATACATCTTTTTGGACTGTTTATATAATTTCAATGGTCTTTCTTTAGCTGTGGAAAGTTTTTTCCCTTATTGGTCTCCAAGTAGGTAAACACGTTTAATTACATTGTTAAATTTGGTCTCAGGCTAAGCAATACGTGGGATCGACTTTACTTGTGAAGTAAAATGACCGCCCTACACTGGAAAATGGAGAACACTATGTTCCTGACCTTATCGGCATGAATGTTTTACTTAAGGTCCAGATTGGTAACTAGATTTTACCCCAGCATTTAGAACTTCAGCTGTGACGTAGATTATATATGTTTCATGATGTGCTTGATTTTCATATAGCATCACTGGAAAGGGTGGTATGACTTTTTTTCTCTTTTCCTTCCTGCTAAATGTTAGGACACAAGTGAACAAGTAGGTGCTCTGGTTAATGTCTTTAACTGCAGGCCAAGTGATCTATTACAAGTGATGCTTTGGCCATCAGATATAATGAAGTTACTCCTTCCGGCCATCTTGTTTGGGTCCCCTTTGTTGAAGCAATTGTTCCTGATGTTGATATGAGTAAGAGAGAAATGCATATTACACCACCAAAAGGTCTTTTCGAGTTAAATATGCCGTGACAGTAGGACCAAGAAAAAAAAGCGTCAGCTGGTTAGACCTATTCCTGCTTTTCTATATTTTAGATTTAGATGTAAAAATGACTTTGTGTGTGTGCGCATGTGCATGTGAAGGCATATTAAAAATATCCTCTTTTTTAATGATTGTTGAAGACATGTTCTAGTATCAGATCAAAGAGCCTTATATGTAATAATTTTATTTGAAACCAGCAATGGAAGGAAAAGAAGAAGCTCCAGCAATAACTTACCACTGCTAAAAGAAAGCTGAGTGAGTTGGGACAACAACATATATTAAAAGGATTTTCTTGTGGTGATAAGTCTCAGAAAGACTTACTTGCAAATCAGATAGTGGGTATTGATTTCAAATTGCTGCAACAGGCTATTAAATGTCTCTACGTGCCTTTGAGCAGGTTTAGTAAATTAAATTCCTCCTAGTGAGATATCTTATATTTTTATTGCCAATTGATGTGTATTCGAGCCTAATCTAAAGCCTGTTAACTCTTTTTGTATTTGTACATTCAAAATCGAGCAAAATGTTACTAGAATTTTCGCTCCTTTTTTTTGGATCAGTGATTTTTGCTTCATTTATGAGTTTTGTTTCCATTACATTTGGCATACCTTACTCCTTGGTTTGTGAAAACAGATTTAATTTGACTGGGTTCATTAGTAGAAATTTACCGGAGTTATCAAGGAATTCTGTGAGAGTGCAGAAGGAATCCCTTTTTCCAAATGAAGTTAAAATCATGGGAAGGGGGTTGATCTCATCTCTAGAAGAGAAGTAGCTATGGTTTTTCTAGTTGGCAAGAATAGAAACCAAGAGAGCAGTACTAACAACCCTGATGCTCATCATCTTTCCAATATTCAAGCCTTTCTGGATGATATAAAAATGTCCAAGGTTGTTCATTCTTCTACCTTTCTGGTATTTGCTTTTCATTTGAACCTAAAAGACACATTTTGGGCGTCCTACTAAAAGGCACATTGATAACATGCAGGTTGACGAATGCTGTAAGCTGTTGCCTCTGATTTTGGTGATCCAATCTCGTAAAATCCTAGCTTATAAAAAACTTTTTTCTGATCATGAATTTTTTGGCTTTGATGCTGTAAAGGTTTGCATGCTAATTTTCCACTTTGTTCACTTGTTATGGGTAAAAAATATAAATTATAATAAAGTTCTGGCATCGTGATTCTTCTTCTAGTATTTTCTTATAATTACATTTTTCCAAACTCTTGCATTTATCCATGGTGAAAATTTAGAAAATGGACCTGCTTTGAATTGAATGTATCATTTGATGTTACTATTTGCTTAAAAAGGAAAGGGATATAGAGAAATTCCTATAGCCCAAATCCTAACTGGCTGTGAAAGAAAGTGGTGCCCGCAGCATGTTGTGCCTTCTTACTAGTTCATAAAGGTTAATGTCATTGGTGGAGTTCATCTTTGTATAGTCTTTAGATCATGTAACAGACATCATAACAGTTGCTTACTTTTTAATCTGCACCATTGTGGGAATCCATTGTAAAGCTGTGACTTCCTCAGGTTTGGTTGTTGGAAGAAGAACAGCTGCCAATTTTTAATAGTGGAATGACAACAGAACACAATCACGAGATACTGCTAGGTTCTCCTTGGGAAATTCTTCAATCCCCTGTGGGGTCCGGAGGAATATTCAGACTGCTGTCCTCCCACTACATCATAGACGAGTTCAACAAAAATGGGCACGAGTATGTGGAGGTGAATGCTTAATATAATAATCGTTTCTGTACATTTAACCTCATTAAATATCATGGCCACTTGACCTGTGTGACAATGCAGAGAAAGCGGTTTTGTAAATATTAATTTGCAAATGTATAGGATGGAACCATGTAAAAGTAGACTGGTTTTCATTGTTACCAGCTTTGTGGTGGAAGATGGCTATATTAATATTTCATGTGCAACCATCATGTCATGAAGTCAATCCACATATTTGGAAAGGTGTATGATGAATATGATGATGTTGAATCTTTTTTATCATTGTCCCCTCTTCGGAGGGTTGCGTCAGGAAGGGCATCCGGCGTAAAAACTTGCCACTATGTTTCTTTGTATGGATTTTGTACCATTTTGATTCTGATAAGAGTCAAATGCGGTATATAATCCATGCCGCCGACCACGTATAGCTGGGATAAGGTGTATGATGATGATGAAATGTATAGGATGGAACAAAACTATAAATTTGAGATTGAACTTCAGCAATTATATGTTTTACCTTCCAGGATTACTAATACATAACCCTGTTTGGCAGATATGCAGCTTACACAAAAGATCTAATATTGGAAATTCTACGTTTTTTGGTTTATTTGACACATGCAAAGCTGATCTTGGCGTGACAATCTTAGACCAAGAGGAAGATCACGAGGAGTTTGACATAATTTTTACCACTACAATTTTAAATTAAATGGCAAGCCAAATGGATGGCTTGCATTTTTATCCTATGCCAACCACAACTTAGCATATTGAATGTGTCAATTACCAATGGACTGATGTCAAGCCCTTCTCTCTAAATTCGTACATGTTGCATTGTTCAATATACAGCTCCTTCAATGTCTGCTCTCCTGACAAAATATGCCTCGTCCAAATTGCAGATTAACTACATAGGTAACTGGTTATGTTCACTTTTTAATGCTCTTTAAAAGTGAGATCATGTCCTGAATGGTCCAATGGACCTACTATCTGACACGATTGTCATTAGATGCATTCTTCTATCGTGGTTTTATTGGCGAAAGAAGAGCTAAGACCTGCATTCATGTAGCATTGTATCCTGAAAAATTCTTGTTTGAAGGGAGAGCAGCCTTGATGCTTCCAGAAGTTCTCATGGAACCCGTCTCAGAAGGCAATCTGTTGACAGAGCTTTGCCTGGATCTCAACACTGGATATATTACTCTACAATTTTCTGTATTTTATTGTCCATTGACGGAAAAAGTTCACAGTTGGAAGCGAAAAGGTGAGCCCTAACAATTTAAAATAACAGCATATTTACACTATAATTTAGTATTCATAGCAAAGAAACAGATTCCACAATTTTGTATTCGTGCCTACTTTCATACACTTTGAAAAAGAAATGGCAGGAGAAGAAACATCTGTAGGTGCCCTTTCTGTTGGGCATTCTTCTAACTAAAATGTCCCGCCAACAATCTCCTGAACGGATTTATGATTTTAAACAAGTTCTCTTTTGATCCTCTCTAGTACATTCTCGAGATGCCATACTGCATAGCGCCGATGCTCCGATGAGTAGATGCAGCTACTGCAGCCACAGAATTGAACCCACTAAGCTGTGCCTTTGCCTGTAGCAAATTTATGTCCACTGCAATTCGTTCCTCAGATATATCTGGTTTGGATGCCCTCAAATAAAAGGGAGATACATTCATGTCAATAGCAACATCTGGAGGTATTTTAGCATGTACTTGTGGAGGTTTTGTTTGTAAAGGGTACTTCCGTTCTGCTTCCGTTGAATTACTTTCGGATCTTTCTGCCATTTCAGTAGGATTCTTTTGCAAACAGTATGGGGGGTGAACAGCCTGTGCTGGGAGACCCGCATTCCGGAACATTCTTCGTGGATCATATGCATCTCTGACGCTTCCGCTCTCAAAGGATACAACCGGCCCCACAGCTTTCCCAGGTTTTACTGCAGACCAAAATGTTAAAAAATGTTAATTCCATTAATATCCAAAAACTGTCACTTCAACAATTCTTCAGAAAACTTGTTTTCATCTCAAAAACAGGTCAAAAGTTTATAATGTAAAACCAATGATGTTAAAACCACAAAGAATTCAGCCACAACTTTAATGCTGTTTACTTGGCAAAAAGTATCAACTTCTATACGGTTAACGAATAGTACATATACCTAGTGGGATTCTTTGGGCTGTCTGCAAACCCCTTGGAGGATTTGCAGACGTCATGCACCCAGCATCTCTAAAGCTTCTACATGAGGCATCTCCTGAAACAGGGTAAGCTTCTCTGCATGAAGCCACATTTTGTTGTTCCTTTGGAGGGACTGTATTTGAATGGACAATGGTAGATCTGCAACGATATCCAGAAAAGTGAATTACCAAGAATTCAAAAGCATGTCGGCAATAAATTACTGTGTACAGAAGCATATGGCAAATCCCTAATATCCATAACAGAAGCTATGAGAGGCAACAATTTACCTTGGAAGAGAGACATGCTTCCTTTCTAAGGGTATGACTGGCCCATTTTTGCCACCACTTTCTTCAAGATGAGCAAACTGTTTTCTAAATTGGTCGATGGCACTGGAAAGGCAAAAGGTAGAATTTCAAAAATATGCGCAAGGATATAACATGCACAAAATTAGAGAGCATAACCTCAAACAAGAAGGCATCCATTACCTTGGGTACAAAAAGTTTGCCCTCTCAGTTCCATTCAGATAATCTTTAAGCAATTGAGGATGGTACTCCAATATCTCCCGAAAAATAAGCTCCCGAATGTCCTCCTTTGTCACCCGCCGCCTTTCAAACTCAAACTCTATTTTTGAGATTGGATGACAGGAGGGCTCCCTCTCAATTTTAGCCAGGCCTTTAAAATATGGATCAGCAAGTGCCTAATAACACATTTAGTTGTGCATATCAGATCTTGGCAACAGCTAAGACAAAATATTACAAATTGTAGAAATAGTCATGGTGAAGGATAAAAAGTAAAAAGGTATACTAGCTGAAGAGAAGTCAGTCAGCATCTTTTCATCTATGTAGCTTAGACCAAAGTTCTCTATTGCTACATTCAACTTGGAAATTATTTTCATACGGGACGTGCCATTATAACTAAAAGAAGCAAGCTCACCACAGATGATACTGCACATAAGCCTTTTGCTAAAAAAAGGACAATGCATGTAGATCTATATACTCAATATCTAAAAGTTCAATATCTACCTCTTCAGCAGTTGGCCGATCCTTAGGGTCAAAAGCAAGCAGCCTTTCCAACAACTTTAAGGCTAATGGATCTCCATTGGGAAATTTTTGCGAAAAAGAGATAGCCTGCTTCTTCCTCATGCTGCTCAAGTATCTCCTTGCCTTTTCATTTCGGACCTGTAAATGTTAAGAGATAGTTAATGAAAGCCTTATAAAGGCCATCCACATACAGGATAAAGCCAATCGCTCCAACAGGAATTTCTTCATATAAATTAGCAGACCCTCCTATAAAGATGATAATCAGTGATAACGAGCTCAAAAGTTGAGCCCAGTAGACTAGACTCTACTCAGCTCCAGTCATGGCTTGAGACTGGGCTGTCGAGCCGAGAAGAACTTAGCTTGGAAAATCTTTTGCTCTATCCTTTATGTTTTATACACAAACTATGTCAAAAGTATAAAAAACATATTTCTAGTACTAAATAGTGTAAAATAACAATATTGACGATAGACGAGCTGGTGCTCAATGCCCAGATAGAGCTGGGCAGGAACTCAACTAGTTTTGATCCCTATTGCTAGTATAAATCTAAAATCAAATCATAAAATTGATACACACATGAAGTATTTGTTTTCAAGGAGAAGGATCTCGATGCACCATTTTGCAAGTTAAAATTTTCTCACTTAAATAGGTCAGAAATAATATCCAAATGCCAAGAGTTTTTCTTTCTCTCAACCAATAGTTTAATAAATACAACATAAAACTTACCCGAGAAATGGTGTCCATTGAAGGTGTACCAAGAAGATCAGTCATCAGATCCAGCTGGTGAACAACATTTTTACCAGGAAACAGAGGTTTCCCCGTCAACACCTCTGCAAAGATGCAGCCTATGCTCCATATATCAATTGCAGGAGTATACTGTAGAGCATTCAACAAAAAATGACCACAGGCTAAAATTGTAATAATTTTCAAAATTTTGTTATCTAGGGCAAATATTGCAAAACATCAAAAGCAAATTTATGTCCTTGCAAAAACATACTGCTAAATATTAGCCACTTAATAGAAAAAAGGTGTGGTCATTTAAATGACAGATAATCCAAAGACAGAAGACTCTTAATAATACCACCTTCACAAACAATGATTATGTAATGTTATACCACAGATCAGATTATAAAGCACAACTAAAGCCTTTTTGAGCAATTAGGACATATAAATGAATTTCATAGTTTCATAAAACATTAGACAATCACTTTGTGCATATTTATTAGATTCAAAAGCTTTAACTTCACATAAAATACTATTAGAACTGCCATTAGCCTTTTGTCAATGCACATACAGTAACAACAGGAACTAACAATGAGCCGGTCCAAGTGCCTCAATGTTTCTCCAGATTTAGATATAAATTGTTCCAATTTTAAAGAACCTACTCCCTAGCAGAGACAACTTACATAATACTTTATTTAATACCCTCAACCAGTCCTTAATTTCCTCAGTATCTCAAATAAAATATTCAATACAAGAAAAAACGAGAAACAAAAAAACTAGAATTTACTAATGAAGAGTGAAAGAGAACTGTAAAAATACTTTCGAGAAAAATGAGCCACATAGCTCTGGCGCTCTATACCATCTTGTTGCCACATAGTCCTGCAGGTGCACATAGAAATGAATCAGCATTAATCCTTTCCCCAAAAAGAATAAAACAAAAAGATAACAATATGATATAGCTACAAGTCTCCTTCAAAACTAAATACCAATGAAAGATATGAGGATGTCCTGATCAATATATTTGAAATCAGATTCCAAATGTACCTTAGCAAATGCTCTATCCGTTCAGATTAGTAGATAAGATGCATTTGACTTTCCAAAAATGAACTAATATATCTATTAATTCTGGGCGGAAGGAGGAAACCATTCATATAGCTTCCTATCCACATTTTAAAAATCTTTAAACCTATGTTTAGAATTTTGTTTTTATTAATAATTTCACCTACATATATCACTTTTCAGCAAGAACACCTCTAGAAGCTGATAAGCTTACCGTCCAGAATATAGTTGTTGGTGTATCACTAAAAGCAACTCTAGCTAAGCCGAAGTCACAGATTTTAAGTTTACAATTAGCATTTGCCAATATATTCTTGGGCTTTAAGTCACGATGATAGACATTTGCTGCAAGAACCAGACATAGCAACAGTTAGCTGAGATCAAAATGAAAGCAGGAGTCGGATTTGTTTTCAGACTTCACAATGTCCATTCAATATTTATATAACCTCAACACAAACATAAAATCAACCATACACCTACCGGTATGAATATATTTTAATGCACGAAGTAGCTGATACAGGAAAAACTGATAGTGTTCCCTTGTCAAATCATCATTAGCCTTGATGACCTGATGAAGATCTGATTCCATCAGCTCAAACACAACATAAATATCCTTAAAATCCCTCCTGGATGGCGGTAACATAATGTGCTTAATTTCAACTATGTCCGGATGCCGCAATAATCTAAGTAACTTTATCTCACGCAGGATTCGAGCAGCATCAGATATATGCTCAAATATATTATGAATTTTCTTTATTGCCACTTTTTCTCCAGTATGTGTATCTACTGCAGAGCAGACAACACCATAGCTCCCCTTTCCAATGACCTCCTGAATTTTGTATCTAGTGGCATCCCCGTATTCGGTGAAGAAATCCATCTCTGTTTGACTCTGCAATGACAAGGAAAGTAAGTCACCTTTGTACAGACTCAGCTGTTCACTTGTTGCGGCTAATAAAAAAAATCTCATGTCCTATCACTTAACAATATATATTACTTGTATCATAAAACTCTCAAAATAATACAGTAAAATAATACTACTTCATAATTTCTTAACACCTAGTTCATCGCAAGTGTTGAAGGAAATGTCTAAGCTAGACGATTTGGAAAATAATGACAGCACAAAATTTCAAAAAATTTATAAAAAAATTTGGACACGTCATAATACCTCCATATACATAATAGCCAAATGCTGAAACCCAAAGAGATGATATTGTAGAGACCGGGTAATGGAAACTAAGACAAATAGGCGTCATAAAAAAATACATAATTAAATTAAAGACAAGATAGTCGGAGCTGTTTTAAACAGAACCAGGTTCCCTTAGAAAAATGAATGATCCAATAAGCGTAGAAGGGAAGCTGTCAACAGATATTAAAAGATGCTTCGGTAAAAGCACTTATCCACCAGAACAAATTCAATGATTAATGACAAGACTGGAGAACTCGGGGCAAAGGAATCTCGAATATTTGATCCACTATCCAAGACAAGAGGGTAAAAGAAATCTTGTATAGAATACTATAAAAAATCCGCAAAATTACTGCAATAGAAACACAAACATAACAAAAAGAATTTAATAAAGAATATGGAACATATCTACTGTGCAATTATATGACCACCAATAACAGCAAACCCTCCACACAAAAAACCACATAATTTTTTTTTTTGCACTAAATTTGTACCTAATTCATCTAAAAGTCTTCTGAGCAAGAGAATAATCTTTAATTTGCCATTGAACATGGGTAATAAAAACACACTAGCATAGCATGGATCACTACATAACGAATCAGATTTCAAAAAGATGAAAGAAACATAAAGAAAAAAGTGACCTTTTTCCGCTGGTCTTGCTGCATTTTGGCCTTCAATTTTCCCAACCAACCCAACTCGCCAAAAACTAAAAATCTCACTCCCTCTCTCTAATGAAACAAATCACAAGAAGCGTGGAAACCAGGCAGGTGTTCAGGAAATCAGCCACATTTCCCCCACCTACCCCTGCTCCGGATCACCAACCCGCAATCCCGCCGCAACCTCTTGGAATTCTCCACAACAACACATGGAGCCCGGACCAGATCCCTCATGCACAGGCGCCGATCCCCAAGATGCACCCAAGCAGCCCCCGCCCCCACGACGATCATAGAGTTGCCCCGAGCATCCGAGACAGCATCGGACCAAATCCACGCCCTATTCACCTTAAATCCCTTCTCCAAATGCCGATTAAATCCGAAAACCAATCCAAATCAAGGAAAGCGAATCTGATTAGAGATTTGGATAAGGGGATTATGATCAAGAACCCTACCTATTTGGGGAATTTCTAGGGCAGAGATTGGGATTCGGCGGATGGAGCCGGAGCTATGATGGGAAACGGCGGAATCCTCGGGCATCAAATCTAAGGCGTTTGTAGTTTGTACGCCGTATTTTATACGAAGGAATGTACAGTGGTGGTTTGGTAATTTGGTGGCAAGAAAAGGGTGAGTTTTGATCCTTTGAGCCGTTGGGGTCGGTGACGGAGTGTCGGTGGGACCACGTGGATTCGTTTGTGGATAAGGGAGATGCGGTAAAATTTGGGATGACCAAACTGTCCTTTTAAGTGTTTTGGCTAAATGTGGACCTGGGTCGGTTCGACCAAGGAATTCAGTATCGGATTTCGGTAAAATATCGGTCGGCCTAAGAGATAAAATTTCGGAGATATTTGTAAAAAAATATCGGTAGATAAAAATTTTTATCATATATTTTCACAATTTAGCTTATAAAATGAGTTATATTAATTTAGATAAAGCATAGATTTCAAAATATGCATAAAAATGCATATTAGGATTGGAAACAAGGGAAAAATTGTTATTTTTTCCTTTTTTTTTAAAAAAAATTTTTTTTTTCCAAATTTTTTTTTTGAAAATATTTTTTTTTTTGAAATAGCGATATTTCGGTTTCGGACCGAAATTTCGCCGATATTTCGGCGAAATTTCGCCGATATTATAATTTTTTTTAAAAAACGATATTTTGTCATTTCGATTTCTCGGGTGGGGCCCGAAATCGATATATCGGCGAAATTTCGCCGATATAGAATTCCTAGGGTTCGACAGGGTTCGACCGGGTATCCCTTCCTAGGCCGCCCCCCCATTTTTTTTTCACTTTTTATTTATTTTTTTACTCTATCTTTTTTTCTTTATACGCACTTTTTTGAGCTAATCTTATTGAGTTACCCACACACAAGAGAATTCATGAAATTGAAATAAAAAAAAGCCAACCCAGATTTGAACAATGAGAATATGGCACAATACAACTTACAATGTACCATAGAGTATAATTTACAATGTCTATACCATCCATGTTCTGACAAAAATAACAATGCAACACCTTATCTGTACATTTAATCTATATATATACACGTTTTTATTGGTTAGCAACGCTTCCACTTCCCAGAAAAAATTGCTAACCAATAAAAATACGGTTGTACGAATTTGATGTAAACATTGACATGGCTATGTATTGCAAGCCAAGCATCCTAAGAATAAAATAAATTAACCCAATTGGAAAAAAAATATAATACAAAGTGCGGGATTATCCATTAATCAAAATTTTGTCGGTGGGCCAATTTAACCAAGGTAAAAATAAATGCCAAGATTTGGCCTATCATCCGATGGCAGATCAACTCAACCGTGCATACGGTAGATAAACGACAATTTTGGCGATTAGTGGTATTTTTGGTGAGATTAATTACTATGGAAAGTTGTTGGAGCACGTGCAGAAAAGGGACTTCCGGGCAACCTTCCTAATTAAAGTCGGTCCTGGTGGATTAAAATGTCGAAAGTAAAACCCACGTGCAAATGGCGTACTCAGTACCTCACCGACGTCAACGTGCGGTCGGTGCATCAGAGTGGACGCGTTTTCCACGCCTGCCAACCGGTTCGTAAAGACCGTCTGGCTCAAGGCTTCAAGCCGGACTGCGTCGCCCTAGTTGGAGTAGAAATTCAGTTACATCTCTATTCTCTCTTTTCCTGTCTTTTTTTCTAATTACAGGTGTGATTCAAATCAAGATTTAGGGGCCGTTTGGGGCGTGATTAAAAGCTAAACATCCACGGTGGATATTTTGCTATATTGTAGCATCCATGTTTTTTTCGAGAAAAAAACATAGATGCTACAGTGGATCTGAAAAATCCACTATTGATATTTGCTTATAATCACGCCCTAAATGGCCTCTTAACCAAAGCAAATGATCGATGGAAAATGATCGAGACCATCTTTATCATCTCCTTAATCCGGCCTTTTGATCCGGATATGTTATCACCTTATGAAAGAAATTGGGAAGAGTTAGTGTGAGAGAAGGATCATGTAGGTCTATGTGACGAGGCGCCAGGGACCGTAGCATTCAATCCGACAGCCTGTGTTAAACCAGGGGTGGGTTGAGTGATTTAAACCTCCTTGTGCCCTGTTTGAGACCCGTCATTGGATCAAAATCAAACGGCCTGAGGCACCTTGGCTCACACGGACACATGTGAGTCGTGTCTCATACTATTGGGATTTAAGCAATCAAGAAGATGGAAAATGGATGGAAGAGCTAGAAGGCTCTCATTATGAGCACATGCCCCATAGGTCAGGGAAGCATTTAACAAATACGATGAAGATGGCCCTCCATTAAATGTTCATCTGCGTCCAAGCAACTTTCGAAAGAGACCGGCATGATGAAGAAGACTCGGCACCTTGGATACCACATGCCAAAAGATGCTGTAGATAACTAGACAATACATATCTTTCAGGGACCAACTTGTTCTGTTCTCATAAATTCCTCCCCTCTCAATACTCAGCCGAACACGAACTCAATTTTATGGGCAGGTAAGAGTCTTTTCATGGGGTTTATCGGGCCAGACATCATAATTTTTAGTACTTTTACCTTTTTTATTCAACTTTTCTTTTGCAAAAATAATTACTTCTATTTCTAGGCTGCTCAAGTTGAAAAAAAATTGTCAAGGAAAAAGAGCAAATAAATTCTTTATCTTGTGTGGCATAGAACATGGTAAATTCCTTAACCGGGGCTTAAATTTTGTCAATGCAATTCCCAAGGCAGCGTAGAAAGTAGATGAAAACAGTTGCCGACAGTTGCAGGTAAACTAAGGGGGATATTGAAGGGCAGAGTGATTGGCTATTGATTAGGCATAAGAATCATGTGTGAGTTTGACATGTTTTGGAATGAAAGTTTTTTTGTCAAAAGGCCACGAGAGAAGGACATCCCATCACCGTCTTCGTGCGTTAGAAGCCACAGTCGAGTTAATTTCCTTCATATATATGTTAACAAAATCTATCTTTTGATGGGGTCGGTCAACTTTCCTCCAATATCTAGTAAGGAGTATCCTTCTAAGAAGCTCTATTGTAAGCAGGACGTCATTATCCATGGGCAGTCTCCAAAAGTTCAGCCCATCCATTACACTTTGGAGGCCTTTACTTCACGAATGAATTGATCCTACAACAATAACATATCATCGCATTGGCGGATACTATTACTACGCATTTTCCTTTTCAATTACTGTCAAGGCAATAAGTGAAATGGAGGAGGCTTTGATGTGACATTGAATTAACACCATTGAAAACGTTTGTGTCGCGGCTATGTGCATGACGTGCACCACGAATTCGTACACGGGAGATTCAAACCAATCTGCCCCATGTATTAACGATTTCCATTGGATCGAAATTCGTCAGCCCAGGCATTTCGGCACATGTAGATGCACGTGGATTGGGCTGCATAGTAGTTGTAAGATGCCCAAGTTTTCCAAAAGCTCGAGTGGGTAGGAAGAACTCTTATTTATGTATTTCATATTTTAACACCCTCTCTCACGTGCAAGTATCCATCAAACTCAACATGTGGAACGCAATAGGGTACAAATTGAAGGATCAAGAGCCGCAGTGTAAGCGAGAGGGATCGCAAATCGTGATGCCAAATTCTCCAAAACAGTCTATCTGATTTAATCCTTTTCTCTTGCACACAGCATCAAACAATATGTACAAGAATATGAGCAATAATATGAACGACAATTTATATCTTCTCAGTATAAATAGAATGAAGCGGTTTGATTACTACTAACATTTGGGCCTTTGTGCCCTACGATTAAATCTTGAGAATAATAAAGTTTATCCAAGAACACCAAGGACTCTTGTGCATGGAAAATCCGGTTGTAAAGATAATATTATTGTCTTGGTGATTGTTTAAGTCCATACAATGATTTGATAAGTTTGCACACACTTTGTTCCTCCCCGAAAACAACAAACCCCTAATGTTGTTCCATATAAATCTCATCCTCTAAATCACCATTTAGGAAGGCAATCTTTACATCCATTTTGTGCAACTCTAAATCCAAGTATGACACAATAGCCAACAAACACCGTATGGAGATGAACCTGGACACAAGAGAATCTCCTTAAAGTTTATGCCCTTTACTTGGATGAACCCTTTCGCCACATGTCTGACTTTATATTTTGTCTATTGATCCATTAGTTTTGAGCTTCTTCTTGAAGATCCATTTACAACCAATAGGTTTCCTTTCATCTGGTAAGTCAACAATCTCCCAGATTTTGTTCTCCAAGATCGAATACATTTCCTCTTGAACAACTTTTTGCCATTCGTTGGAATTTTGACTACTCATAGCCTGCTCAAATGTGATAGGATCATTAAGCACCAGTTCATCTACCGTAATTTCATCTTCACCAATCATTGCATAGTAATCCTTCAACAAAACTGAAGGTTTACGCTCTCTTGATGCATGTGTTTCAACATCCTCATTTGATGTATTTCCTATCACTTGTTCATTACTAGTGACAGTAACTTTTTCTTTTTCTATTTCAAATAATTCCACTCTTTGACTAGGAGTTTTAAGGTCAATATCTTCCTCAAGAAAATAAGGATCCCTATACTCAATTACCTATACTGTCCCGTCCTCATGATGTATTACAAACCGATACCTTTTAGAATAATCACAATAACCTATAAAATTACATTTTATGGTCTTATGATCGAATTTGCTTCTTAGTTGATCAGGCACCCTAACACGGGCCTTTGACCCCCACACTCTTAAGTTCGAAAAGTTTGGACGTCGACCCGTCCATAACTTATATGGGGTCAACTTGATCGACTTAGAAGGTACTAGGTTTAATACATAGACAGCGGTGTCTAGGGCTTCACCCCAAAACCTTGTTCCTAGTTCAGAGTGGTTTAACATGGACCTTACTATGTCCAATAACGTCCTATTACGTCTTTCAACGACTCCATTATGTTGAGGGTATACAGAAGTGTATAATGATGAACTATTCCTTGGTTTGTACAATAGTCCTTGAACAAATCAGATGTGTACTCTCCACCTCTGTAAGAACTTTAATTTTCTGTCATAACTGGTTTTCAACCTCAGCCTTAAATTCCTTGAATTTCTCTAAGGCATCAGACTTCCTTGACAACAGGTAAACATACTCATACCTTGAATAGTCATCTATAAATGCAATAAAATATGGCATACCCCTTTGAGTCTTGACGTTTATGGGTCCACAAATATCTGAGTGAATGACCTCTAAAAGGTTTATGGCTTGATGACCTTTGGGAAAAGGTAGCCTAGTCATTTTGCCAGAAATACAATCTTCACAAATGTGAAAGTCATCACCTATTGTAGGTAGTAAACCACTACCCGACATTCAGTGTAATTTCCTAACATTAATATGACATAGGCTTAAGTGTCACAATAAAACATCAACACAAGCCACATATTCAGAATTAACCATATTATTAAACTCAACCGCAAAGTCATTAGCTACATCAAGTTTAAATAAACCGTCAATCAAATAAGCAGTAAATAAAATATTATTCTTCTTTCCCACAGTCCCCTTGTCACCCTTGAATCTCACTTCAAATCCTTTTTGAGTCAGCAGAGGGACTGAAATCAGGTTCTTTCTAATAGATGGTGTAAGCAAGACATCAGTAAGAACCAAAGTGTTTCCCCCAGAGAGAGGAATACGAATAGAACCAATCCCGAGCACATCACAATAAGTATTGTTGCCCATATAGATTTTGAGCTCTCCGGGATTTATTCCTTTCATTTCCACAAATGACTCCTTGGTCATGGCCACATGTCATGTTGCAGCCGAGTCTAGCCACCATCTTCTCGTATTAGTGTTCATAATCAATGTCTTACATATCATGCAAACAATGTCCTTTCCCCCACCTTGCTGTTTCTTCTTTTCATTGCCCTGTGAACCATTAGGACAATTCATGTTATAATGGCCCATTTGGCCACAAGTAAAGCAAGCTCCATTTTTCTTGTTCTTGACTTTATCACCTCCCTGAAACTGAGGCTTCTTTTCTTTTTTCTTGAAATTCTTCTTCGAGGGGCCAGCATAGGATCTACCCTTTATGTTGCCAACATGATGGGCAAGATTGGCAGATGCATTAGAGGCTCTCACATGGTCTCGCCTTTCATGTTTCAAGCCCAGCTTGGCAATAAGGTCATCCAAAGTGAGTTTCTTATTACTCAGGTTCAATGCTACCACAATAGACTCCCATGATGGAGGAAGACTAGTTTGGATGGTAGATACTTGGACTCCCATAGAAATAGGGTCACCAAGCATCTCCAACTCACTAGAAATGATGGACATGACATTTATATGTTCAAGCACATTTTTGCCTTCCTCTATCCTCATGTTAGCATAGTGAGTGTGTAGCAACCTGATATGAGCCTCAGTACGCTCTCCATACCTTCTCTGGATAGCCTCATACATTTTTTTAGTAGTTTTATGCTTCTAAAAAAATAATTCGATATTTGGTTCCATAAATGTTAGCATGGTGATCCTTGCTCATGCATCCTCCAGCTTGAACTTCTCGTACTTTCACTTTTGAGCAGAAGTACTATGATCACTTGGAAGTTCAACTACTTGGTCCAACAGATGAGCGAAGTCTTCAAGAAATAAGATATGCTGAATACACCTCTTCTAGGTGACAAAGTTCGTGGCATTCAACTTTTCACTCTTAGCCAGCTCACTAGAGACCATTCGGGATGCCATTGCAACTCTTTATAAAAACACCAAGTGGTGCAACAAAATGAAGATCTTTATAAATCTCTACAAAAAATGAGACAGGACAATTTGAATCAAAAGACAAAGTTTGAATAACTAATAACAACAATCAGTATTTAGTTGTTGATGTGGCACAAATACTGCTTCAATTCAAACAGGTTTTTCAAATTTTACCATTGCGATCGATTGCGTCAGCCAATCGATCGCTGCAGACTTTGCACAAAATACAGTAGATATGATCGATCGGTTATATAGACGATCAATCACTCACCTTTCAAAAGTTAAACATTCCAGTACTCTCGATCAATCGCTCCATAAAACCGATCGATCGCGTACTTTATAATGAACAATCCAGTAGATGCGATCGATCATTCTCCCAACTGATCGATTGCGTTCTCTTTGCGATCGATCGTTCACCCTGATGATCAATCGATGCTCAATTTCAATCTTTACAGTAGATACGATCAATTGTTTTCTCAACTGATCGATCGCGTCTTCCTCACGATCCATTGTTCACTCAAGAGATCGATCGATGCTTAATTTTTTATTTTAACAGTAGTTACGATCGATCGCGATCTTGGGTGATCGATTGCTTCACTTTTAATGAAATTTTCAGTAGAGATGATCGATCGGTAACTATAGCGATCAATCGTTTATTGGTCTTTCTTCTCAGTTTTGAACCTGGTGCAATTGATGTGTATGCTTGGCGATCGATCGCGTACCAAAACTTCGACATATCAATTTGATTGTTCAGAATTTCAAAAGAATATCAACAACGGATTTATGGCTTCAATACCACTGTTGGGTCAAGAGCTGCAGCGGAAGCGCAAGGGATCGCGAATCGTGATGCCAAATTCTCCAAAATAGTCCCTTTGATTTTAATCCTTTTCTCTTGCACACAACATCAAACAATATATGCAAGAATACGAACAATAATATGAACAACAATTTATATCTTCTCAATATAAATAGAATGAAGCGGTTTGATTACTATTAATTTGGGCCTTTGTGCCCTACAATCAAATCTTGAGAATAATAAAGTCTGTCCGAGAACACCAAGGACTCTTGTACCTGGACTAGAGTCGCTATTCTCCTCACGAGATAGCGATCTCCTTCTATCTTCCGTTCTAAAAAGCGCAAAGAAAAGAGAGCAAAAGAGCGCAAGAGAGCAAGAGAGAGATGAGAGAGAGAGAGAGAGAGAGAGAGACATCGTCAGTATTCATGGTTACTGTTCACGCATTGTTCACATCCCCTTCTCCTCTATCTCGTCGGTTACCAATTGAGGAGTTAAGGATCTCATAATATCATGTAAACCTCCTCCCTTAATTCCTCTCTTAATGGTTATCTATAACCACCCATACTCCTCACGTTCAATTCCCATATTGTCCCATCTAGGTGTCTATTCCAACTAATATGGACCCCACCGGGCCCACGGGGCCTAGCACACTCCACGTGTCCATTCACCGTATGAGAGAGCCGATCCCTCATACAAGTAGGTTACATAATATGGGCCGAACCCATACCTATGACTAACATAAATGCCTCCAACGACACTATAATGCATGACCTCCCACGACCTAGAGCTCTGATACCATGTCAAATACCCAAATTTCCCAAAAGCTCGATCTTTTAGGTAACATAAATTATATTTCATTTTATGTATTAAATGTTCCAACAGCAACCGAACTTGTAACCTAAATACACTTTATTTGCGTCACATTTCAGGCCTGTTTGGCAGCATGGAAGAAGAATCCAACTTCCTCATGAAAATATACTCCAAAAGAATTCAACTTTCATTTCATTGATTTTTTTCAATAACATTTGTTGTAATTTTGTAAAAAAAAAGGATAATTAATCCTTATTAATTATCCTTGTCTTTTATGTTTACTTACGAAATATACTATCGGATCCTAAATTCTTTCTTAAAAGTTACTTCTTCCCAACCAAACACCCAGATTTTTTATTTATATTTCTTCTTTGAAATCCAAATTTCTAACTGCTAAAATCCCTCCCCAAACAGACCCTTCACGTTTCAGCAATGGACAACGTAACTGTAACATCGTCAGCACATTCGGCTTGTCATTTGTGTGAGGTCTTCATCTGTATCTCACCCGAAAAGATCCCCTCATCCCACAACTGACCTGTCCCACGTTCCATGGTCCTACGGCTATAACGTTGGCGGAGTTAACTTAGGCTAATCATCAGAAATGACATGCAAAGAGGTACTCCGATGAGGGGAACCACGAAGCGATCTGTGTTGCGTCATAGCACTACAATTTCCATCAGAGTGCAGTTTCGTGATCCACATTCAACAGGGCCTTCTTTCGCCCTTGAAGTTTGAGACCTGGGCCAAGTAGGTGTCCATGACTCCATGGGCATCTGGCCCCAAGAGTCCATTCATTTTCTGAATCTCCGATAAACCCAACCAAAGTGGGCCGGTTTGCATCCGACATAGATTCCTTAGAAGTTGTAAGTAACATGACCACACAGGCCCATCCGGAACATGGGCGTATCTACCTGATTATCTATCCAAGAGTCCAGTCCGCCTTTTCAGAAGTCAGAAGAGTTCCACAGTTGGGAGTTCCATGGGGACTCTACCAGAGAACACGCAGGCAGCAGCCTCCCTCGGCACCAAGGTTCATTGAGCCTGGCCCTTCCCTCCATCCAAGAGCCACCCAGACCCAGCCAGGGTCGCCCCTGCCTTTTCCATCTCTTCCGTGCCTCTTCACTCTCCCCAACCATTACCATCTCCTCTTCTTCTCTGGATGGTTCAAATTCCCTCTGTTTCTCTCTAAAGGCCACAACTTGCAAGTTGCAACTCTGTCTACTTTTAGTTCTACCTCTCCATGGCGCTCTTCAATCAGCAACTCGCTCCACAGACCCCCTCCAAACCTCTCTTCTCTTCTCCTCCTCCTCCTCCTCCCGCCGCGGTCAGAACTGTTATTTTCAGCCGCTCATCCTGCTTCTCTGGGTCCTCTGCCTCTCCATTCACAGAAAAGCACTCCCCCGAGAGATACCAGAGAGATAGCTGGTTGTACCAGGACGCTGCCCACCGGGAGGCGGTCTCCTGTGCTCTTCCGACGGATTTTGATTTCATCAGAGAAAACGACATTGCCCTCCAATTGCCTGAGCTCAAAAGGCTGTTGGACGTTTTGAAGCAGAAGAGGGACGGCGAGGGTGGTGTTACCGGGCAGAGGAGGGGCCCTGGCAATGTGTTCTTGGTCGGGACGGGGCCCGGTGACCCTGAGCTGCTGACGGTCAAGGCGATGAGGGTGATCCAGAGTGCTGATCTCCTGCTTTATGATCGGCTGGTTTCCAATGATGTTTTGGAATTGACGGGTTCTCATGCGAGGTTGCTGTATGTTGGGAAGACTGCTGGATACCACAGCCGGACCCAGGTGAGATTGTGGCATTCTGGCTATCAGAATGTTTGCAGGACTAATTTAGGCTTAGTGATTGGGGTTTGGCGATTTGTGTTAATAATTATGGGTTTTGCATTTGCAGGAGGAGATTCATGAGCTGCTGCTTAGCTTTGCTGAAGTGGGCGCAAACGTGGTGAGGCTTAAAGGAGGGGATCCTCTGGTAAGTTCTTGTTATCTGAGTCAATTGTAGTTGAATCAACATGTGAATGTTCTCTTTTATTGAAAAAATGTATCATAGGAATTTGACAACTAGAAAGCAAATGGTATCTGCCACAGTTATGTTAATCAATCCTGAAGTTGCTCCATTCAATATAGGATAGGAATATATGCTGCAACAATGCTGACCCTTAGTGTTATTTGTATGTCGCATTGGATTTGGGAAGCTGATTTGTATGTGACATTTGCAGGTGTTTGGTCGCGGTGGAGAGGAAATGGATTTTCTACAGCAGCAAGGGATCCAAGTGAAGGTCATTCCTGGTAATGTTGATGATGATCAATGTAGTTTTTTAATGGAGTTTGGATTGTGTAGCATGCAAATTTACATCTCTTTGTTTTGCAGGAATTACTGCTGCTTCAGGAATAGCAGCCGAGCTCGGCATCCCACTAACTCACCGTGGTGTTTCGAACAGGTGCCACCCTCTCTTTGTTGCTTGTTTTGCTTAATTTCGTTTGAATTCTTGTTGCTATTGATTGAACTGAAGCATTGTTCTTATGGGTCTCAGTGTTAGGTTTTTGACGGGGCACTCTAGGAAAGGTGGAACAGATCCTCTATTTGTAGCAGAAAATGCAGCTGACCCTGATTCAACTTTGGTTGTCTACATGGGCTTATCGACCTTGCCATCTCTCTCTCAAAAGCTGATGAGTCATGGCCTCCCACCCAATACTCCATCAGTTGCAGTGGAGAGGGGGACTACTCCACAACAAAGAATGGTAAGAGCAAAATTTTAGTGCTTTTCATTCAAGATAAGAAAATCTTTACTGCATTTTAGCTGCACTATATGGTTGTGAAGTAGCTTTCAGTTACACTTTTTGTTTTGTCGACTCTTTGTAAAAAAATAAAACTGTTTCATACTGATTATGGTGTTGCTGCAGGTATTTGCGGAACTCAAGGATCTGGTAGATGAAGTTAAATTGGCAGACTTAGTGTCACCTACCCTTATTTTAATTGGAAAGGTGGTTTCACTCTCACCATTTTGGCCTCATTGTACCAAGCAAGTTGCTGCCATGGTCACTGAGGTTTGAGTGGCAGTACTTCATGGAAGCACAGAAAGTCTACGGAGCAATCATCAAAAGATGAATTTCTTCAAGGGGCTCGCACAGAGAAGGGCTTCCTATATTACCTGCGCACGCTGGTTCAAAATTGGGTACTTAATTTGTCGAAAGGCCATTGTTTTCTTAGGGGAGCTTCACTTGATGCCGATTCCTCTCTTTTCTTCTTTTCGTCTCTACCATTCATTATTTTTGCGAATCATTGCAGACCATGTCATGGAGCCTGGTCCTGTAAAATGATGCAGTACATGCATCGAGATTTAAGGGAAAGCTTGAATCCATTAGGATCAAATTAAGGAAGATTATTTTTTTCCCCAATAATTCCTGTTGATTTTCTCTACTAATCATCGTTATTTTTTTAAGTACTAATAATCATTATTAGTACAACGAGCTTGTAACTCTGTAATAATCTGGCATTATTCCGAGTACATCTTTCCTCCTGAACAAAGAAAATGCATCTACATGTCAGATAACAAATATACGGATGAAGCTTTTGCTTCTATTCCTTCAGTTTGGAAGGGTCAAGTTACATCTGCCTTCATTGGCTACTCGTAGCTTTCTGGAGGTGACAATGATGCAAGTTTCGAATTTCCATTAGAACAGGGATCAGCTGCAATCAAGGCCGTTCTGCTCCAACTAATGAAGTGCACTCTATGAAAGCAAAAGAAGCTTGTATATTGGAAGGTACACTATCGAGCAGGCAATATGCTTTAGATGTTTCAACTTTCAATGATGAAATTCCAAGTCCAGCCATTTCGCGAAAAAAAATGGACTTTCAAATGCCTATGAATTCATGGTGGCAGGAGCTTTTGATAACTATGTTATCGTCGAAGAGTGTATTCAAACAATTGTTAGCTACAAGAGATGTTTCATGTTTCTCAAAAATGTTCGAACAACTGAATTTGGGCCACTCATGTTCATGGAAAAAATACATCTACTAAAAGCTGCAATTCCTACACAGGGGGGTCATTCTGTAGAAACTCTTCCACAGTGGCGGGAAATTCAATCCCCTCAAATCCGTTGCTGTTCAAAAATGCAGCCTTGCCCAGAAGCAAATGCGCCAATCTCAAAGGCTCCCGCTTCTCCCCACCACCATCATTGATCATATAACGAATCCATCCATCCAGTCTCTTCACTTCCTTCCCCGACTTTGGCCCCTTGAGCCCTGCAACCTTGAGGTAGAATCCACTATCACTGAACTCAGACCCGTCAGCATCATCGCCACCATCGTTTCCACAAGCCGAAATCCCCAGTAGACCCAACAGCCGACTAATGTCATCACCCTCAGAAGCGGCGGCCGTTTGGACGACCGACGCCGACTCTGCCGCGCAGAAGGAAGTGGGAGTGGGGGGGAAATCGATGGACTGCGAGAGGAACTCCGGGGGAGGATCGCTTTCATGGAGCGTGGAAGTGGAAGCAGCCTGGGGACAGTGGAGATGGAAAGGAGAGCTGGGATGGACGGCGGAGCTGGTAGGAGACGAGCCGACAGGCTCGGGCTTGTGTTGCTGCGGCTTGGGCTCCTCTGACTTGAGTCTGGCCTCCACCTGCCTGAGAGAGGAGAAGAAAGAAGCATGCCGAGGAGGAGGTCGCATTTTGCAACTTTTTGCAGACGGAGAAGCGCCCAAGGCTGCGCTTTGCTTAGGTTTCAAACTTTCCTGGGCCAGGCGGGGTTGGGCTATTCCTTTGGACAAGAGGTACTCTTTGCTCTTCCTATGGCACCATTAAACTTAGATAACTTAGTCCTTCCTTTTTAAGGTTAATAATTGTGTCTTTTGGTTGACCACATTTTGTGGCACATCCTCTAAGACCTAAGTGACTCCAATTACATTACTGTTGTCAACACCTTGACTTTTCAATCTTCAATAGTAGCTAGTTCAAGAGGAGCAAATAGAGTAGGAGAGGCCTATTTTGAGACATGGATAAAATTGGAACGATCCAGAGAAGATAAGCATGGTCTCCCTGCGCGAGGATGACAAGCACAAATCGAGAAATAGGGTAAGAGATCAATAACATGATCAACATTTTATCTTATTTACAAGAGGAATGGTATATCAATATGGATTTTACTCCATTCAAGATGAAGGGAAAAATTTATCCCAATTGATCCTGCGAGGTCATCTTGGGCCGTATTTTGCATTTGAACCCCACGGTCTAGTCAGCCCACCTCCCTTGTACTGTTGTACATGGACGATGGACAAAAAATACAGACAGTGGACATCCACCGACCCTGTATGGGGGTGGACTGGCTAAAATGTGGGGTGGTGAACTACTCATCCTTTGCATTTAGAGGCCTTCCTAAGCAACTAATTACATATACCGTTTTAAAATGGTTACTCTTTCTTAGGTTTTCTTAATTTATTACCTAATTAGTGGAACTACTTCAAATTATGATCTCTGATCAGCGTTTTGGTCACCTATCTTTAACATTTTCAATCTATATGACACTCATTTATTTATCCGAATTGCTT
Source organism: Houttuynia cordata (assembly GCA_039654745.1). Lineage (NCBI taxonomy): Eukaryota > Viridiplantae > Streptophyta > Magnoliopsida > Piperales > Saururaceae > Houttuynia > Houttuynia cordata. The sequence continues at coordinate 26,918,097 of CM077507.1, read as the reverse complement.
TTCCTTTTTGACATACTTTTTTTTACATGTATATTATTTTGACCAATATTGCACATCTCATTGTTGTCCCCAAAAGAAGAAATTGCTCCGCTCCTACAAAGTTGGTTCTACAATTGCGAGTTGCACAGTTACTTCTACTGAGGTTCCATTAGTAAGTATAGCACAAAAAGAAACAAATAGCCATTCACTGAGAAAACAACATGTATTTAATTTAGAAGTTTGTAGTCAAACTTGGGAGATAAGGCCGCCAATGCCACAAGCTAAGTAGTTTTAGAGCTTTATGAAATGAAAGATAAAGTCTAAGAATATGACTTCCTGAGCTAAAAAGCAGTATTAACTTAGCACAGAAGATAAGTTATTACATAGGCTTCTTACGCAATAAGCATTGCACTTGTAGCATCAGAACTGGTTTTGCTGGCACTTTTTATAGTTTTTACAGCTGCTAGAGTGTTTTTTCCTTCGTTGTTCCCCCCTTTAGCAGAATTGGAGGTCTCTTCAAGCCAATAATCGGCTTAAAGATTCATACACCAATTGTCTATGCTGAGATTCTGCGCATGATGACCGAAGCTCCATATTGTGGATGAAGTGTTATGACCACGTAGGGAGCATGAGTGTATGAAGGTGAGAGCTCAAAAGAGAACTTTTGCAAAATCATAGACAATGCCAACTTAGCTTCTACCAGGGCAAAGTTTTGACCTATGCAGATTCTGGGGCCCCATCCGAATGGAAAGAATGCCAATTGATGCTTGGAGGCCTTGGAAATTCCATTGGAAAATCTCTCTGGGTTGAATTCATGGGCATCCTCCCCCCAAAATTCCTTGTCATGATGAATAAGGATAGTAGGCAGAGAAAGCTGAATTCCAGGTGGAAGACGAATATCTCCAAGCTTCATCTCCTTGTAAGTATGCCTAAAGAGTTGTGTAGCTGGGGGGTATAACCTAAGAATCTCGTATAAAATCATCGTAACCTGGAGAAGAAACATATGAATAACATTACATAAGACCATAGGACGTTCAAGTGGAGCTTCCATAGAGATTTATTGGTTGAATTATATGCACTTACAACTTTTAGGTGATTTAAGCCATCAAAATCTGGTTTCTTCTCCCTGAACACCTGCAAAACCTCTTCCCTTGCGCGTCTCTGCCAACTGGGGTGCATACATAGTGCAACGATGGTCCATGTCAATAGTACTGAAGTGGTCTCCATTCCAGCAAAATAGAATAGCTTGCACTCTTCTATCACATCTTTGGTCGTCATTCCAATCTTCATGTTGTGGTTCCCTCCAATATAGTTGTCTCTGCTGTTTTTATTAGACTCCAGCATCACCCCCAGCAGATCATCAGTTGCTGAGTCTCCTGCTTGCATTGCCTTCTCTTTTTTCTCTATCATATCTTTCAAGAGTTCTGTTACTTTGCGGTCCAATTCAGCTCTTCTCTTGTTATCTTTTGTTGGCAAAAACCTGCAGTGGATGATGTTGAGTGGGCATAAATGATCAAAACACATTGATTATGATTTCAATAGCAATACGCACCTCGACCCTGGAATGTAAATTGTTCGAGCCGCCTTCATTACAAGTTCTGCCTGTTCAGTCTGATTTTGAAATATCTGTATCCCGTCTTTGAAATTGCAACCAAATGCTGTCCGAGCAATGACGTCTCCAGTGAGGTTTTGGAATTCCGGCCACATATCTATTTCAACAGAGTCCCGTGTTCCAATTATTGTTTCCCATTTCTGAACTAAATCGGTACAGCTTGTAGCAAATGCAGGAAGCATCCTCTGTCAACAAAACCAACAAGGTAAAATGCATAAGCATAACTGAAATTAATATCAATTTACAAGTTGTGGATCACTATCAACACACAGCATACTGGTATGGTATGAGTTAATTATTAGGAGTAGATTATGAGAAAGGACCTTCAATTTCTCTACGTGGAAGGCAGGTGAAAGTATCCTCCTATGTGTAGCCCACTTTTCTCCATCGTAATTAGCTAGACCCATGGCCAGCAACTTTGTGAAAGGAGTTTTCTTCGGCTTTTCAAAGTGCCCAAACTTATTGGAAAGCACTTCCTTGATCAGTTCAGGGTCCATGATGGTCACTCTAGGAACTGGTCCAAACCACATGTATGAGATCTTACCTGTGCGTGTGAATCATCATAAATTGCATCAGTGGCAATTATAGAGTAGTGAAATTAGTTGACAAATGGAAAGAAAATTGAGAAAGAGAGTGCCCTTTAAGGTAGCTCACTGTATGTAGCAGCTGTAGTAAAATGGAAAGAAAGCATAGCCAATGGCAGAAATGCTATGACGGTATGACCAAAGTTACACATAAAAGATTAACAAAAAAATGCCGGGCTAGAATACACCAATTGGCAAGAATAAGGACTTGAAGATGAACAAAGAAAACACTACTTCATACCATTATCAGGGGGCAAATAAATGAAGTAAACATCAATAGAATGTAGATAATTAAGCAAACCACGTGATAGCTCTGTTTTGGAACTATCAAAAAAAGGAATTCTTCAGTTAATGAGAGACTGCACAAAATACCATGAAAGTAATCACGGAAGAGGAACTAAGAATTACACTAATAAACACCAAACAAGGGTTGTAACAAAAAAACATAAACGAAAACAAAGAAGGGTCAACCCAAAACAAAACAAACCCTATAGCTACAAAGAAGAATTAAGAAATTCTTGTTTTTCGGAAGCAATAAAAATTTTGATTATTAGGAAACATGAGCAAGAAAGAAATGAGAGATGGAAAGGACACCCATGCTTTAGTTACCAGAGACATATGGCAGACTGAGTAGAGACAATACCGTAGTCCTTCACGAGCTTGGATAAGAAAGGAGCAACTCGGGGCACAACCTGGTGAGAAAAACTCATGGGCTTAGACCATGCCTCTTGCATCATCTTGGAGTTCTCTTTCAAATTCCCATACAACAATCTATATTGAGGGCCTACAATTCCCTGCTCCCTCAGCTGCTTCTCCAGCTTCAAGGGCTTCCACCAAATCCAGTGCAGAAACTTCACAGGCCACAAAATTAGCATAAACAAAGGAACAGCAAACACTGCAAGGAGTAAGCCTTCCATTTCCATGCTCATGCAATGTTGAAACAGGGGAGCGGAGGAACAGAGGAAAGCTATGGATTCTAATGCAAAGGTCATCTAATATTGCCTAGGCTCATGGCCACCAGGAACCAATATATTATCAGTGGCACTGTAGCGACCACGTGGTGGAAGAAGAGCAGAGTTTGAATTTCCCACGGCTTGGGAGGTGGTGGCATTTTGAAACTTGTGACCAAAGCATTAGAGAATATAAAAAAAAACACTAAAGAAAAATGGGAGTAGTTGTTTTCTTCCTTTAGTTTTTGAGCCCAATTGCCATGCGCTATGGCTCAGGCATGTTGGTGTGCGCCATCGCATCGTAAACTGTAGGGCTCCCGTCTGATGGTGCAGTAACTCGTTTAAATCATCGCCATCCCGGTAATAAAATATTAAGCATTGCCATCAGATCTTCATCCACCGGCTGCCATGGCATCCTGTGCACATTAACGTGTGTGAGCCGGGACATATTTTAATTTTTTCTGTATTTGTTAACATATTACTAAAGTTTTTGTCATGAACTTGTCAAAGAAAGTTGATATAATTAAGTGTATCAAAACAGGTTGATACGATTAAGTAATAGTCTTGTGGAGACTCGAGAGTCCGACACTAATTTCTTGTAAAAGAAGACAAGCTAGAAAACGTAAAGGTCGAAGCTTTTTTTTTCTTTTCTTTTTGTTCTCTGATACACGTGGAAGATCCCACCTGCTTAAATCCCAACCCCCGCTCCCCCAAAGTTCTAGATGGCTGAATTGAACCTCTACAAGAGAGCTCAAAATCACCAAACCAGTGCAAAAGCTTTTAAAGCATTTGTGAGGATTCATGTGGGAACATAAGATGTTTATGGTACTATCTTGTGTTTTTTGTATTACTTATAAGCACTGCATTGAGGCATAAACTGTACACAAGCGCGCGCACACGGGCTCTAAGTATTGAAGGCACAGTTTTACAGCTTGAAAAATGCCAAAAAAACTTTGATTTATAGTCAATAATAAAAAAAAATTGGTACAAATAAATTCATATTTAGATTGAATCGAAATGGAAGAGTCCCATATTTTTTCTCTGGTTATTCATGAATTGAAGCCTTGCTTCGGTTCTCTCTCTTTTTGTTTTCTCTGAAGACAAGGGGCGTCTGAGTCCTTTTAGCACCCGACTAGAAGGGCAGGGTAACCGACCTCTTAGTGCACCCTATCCCACCACTAATCCCTTCTCTTCTCCTCTTGCATCACCTTCATTTGCTCAATAATTTGAAGCAGTAGATGAGAAACAAAAGCCTGAGATTTAGGCTTCAAGTAGAAATAATTCATAACATTTATCGAGCTATGGACTCTGGTGGACTCAATTATGAACTTATAGACTATTTAAAAGTGACCTTGAAATTTCAAGCATGACCGCATATTGGAATTTTTCTTGGGCAAAGATTACCTATTTGAAATTTGGTATTTAGATAGATTTGTCACACTAGTTCTTGTTGGCATATACCTATGTCGACAACAATAGACACCAAATAGTTGGTTAAAACCGAATCGGACAAGCGGTCATTAATAAGAGACATCAAATCTAACCTTCCTGCCAAAAAAAAATCTAACCTTCTCCATTATGTCTATGCTTGCATAGTTGTATTGCATCACATGTTTCTAGAAAAGAAGTAGAATACATATTCAAAATAACGAGAGTCGTATTAGTGATAACAATGCCATGGCTTACGGTTGTATAACCATATATAAATGCATGGGTGGAAACCAAACTCATGTTGATTGGTTGAATCAGTAACTACAAATAAGAAGAGAACAAATTCTAGATGTAGCGACCGTAAATTTTATAATGATAAAGTGGAATTTTATTGCCCAAATGGAGTAATTTTGGATTCTAGAAAACTCTTTAAAATTGAAAAATTTAAAGTTTTTCCGTTAGACCGATCGATCGCTTTTGTATGGCATCGATCGGAAGGTGATCGATCGCTTTTGTAAGGCATCGATCGCAGGACGATCGATCACGTATACGGACCGATCGATCACCGTTAATTTCACATTTTTCGAGGTAAATCCGTTGGGGAACCTCTTGGGCTGATTTTGGGGGATCTTTGAAGGACGTGTCTTACCTATTTAGTCCTAATCAACGGATTTATATCTTGGTAAATGTTTCAAATTTGAAAACCCTAATTCCTAGCTAATTGATAATCTATTTTAAATAGAAAATTAGTTATGGCAAAGAATCAGATTTTTTTTGGGAGACTATGAACGTGATTGGGATGAGATTATGGCCCTTTCCATGGGAATAAAGGATGCCATATGTCAAGGACATAAAATTGGAATAATTGTTAAGATTTTTACTTGAAATCGGTTTAGTAACTAAGTGATTTGGTCAAAGATACTTACCAACCAAGGTGTGTAGCTGTTGGGATGGATTGATCACGTCCCTAACTAAGAGATTCACCTTTATTTCTTGTGGATCGTGGCCCTTGGATGAGTGTTTAATCTACGGTGGAGGTTTGTCCTAGAGATTTAAGCTTTTCCTATTTAAACCCTCCATAAGAGAGACCGGCACCCTTTTTGGTGAGCTTTAGAGAACGTGCCAGCAAGAGGGAAGAGCAACCAGCCTCCTCCTTTGTTTGTCCAAAGTGGTGGTGTGTCTGTTGGTGGTTTTCTGGTGCTTGCGCGAAGAAGAAGAGTCTCAAGATCGAGTAGAAACCGATTTACGATTTTTGGGTATCGGTTTCCACAAGGTAGGATAATCTTTTACCACAATTCATTTTCTCTGATTTTGTATGATCATGAGGGTATGATGTTACTGATTTTATAGCCTATACCATGTTCTATTTACATGCCTTACTATTGTTGTTAATGCGATGAAAGTTATATGCTTGGTTTGCATGTTCTACCGTATTTGATCATATGTATGTGCCAATTCTTATCGTTCTATGCCTAGATGACATCCCCACTTCACTCGACTTGAAAAGATATGTTCTTTATGCTCTGTGAGTTGTATATGACGTCTGTCTAGAATTAGTTGTCCATTTTCTTTGATGGTTGTGCATCATGTTGATTGTAAGCATAACCGATTGCCTAAAATTGGAGTGATCCTTTGTCATACATCTTTAAAATGTGATCAAAGTACCTATCTAAGTCTCTGATGTTGAAAAGTTGTAATCTTTAAGTCAGAGTCCAGCATGATAGAATGTTTGTATGTCTAAGTTTAGGTGTCCTAATTATGATTACATAATACTATCATACTAGAATGCGTGTTGGCAAATCAAGTAACGTATCTAAGTACATACCATACTAAGCAATGAAGAAATTAACTTACAATTTATAAAACCCAATCTATGTCGTACAAATGGAGTCTGACATCATGTCAGGATGTCACTATTCACTGTGGTGTCCGGGAATACTTGGCATAATTGTGTAATGTGAGTAATAGAATAAGTGGAAAGAATCACTAATCGGGTTATAAATTTGTAGCAGAAAATAGATTAAACCAACAAATTTCAGAACCATTTGGGTTCTGTAAAAGTTGTTAAGAAGGTTAAGATAATTTCAGAAAGAGTCATTAATGAATTAATCAAGTTTGTAACATCAGTTAATTAGTATAACTTAAGTTAATTGTTCTTAGCCAGGACTGGTCCTGCACCAACGATCCCTAATCGGAAAATGATAACTAATTTTACAAAAATCTAAAAATTATGCCGTCTATTAGGTTGTAAACTAGACTCCCAGGTCTATCTATAATAAAAATTTTAGAGGTTGATTCGTTCTGTACAAAAAGTGGTGATCGTTTGAAGTGGACTGTTCTGTTTGGGACAGAACACTATTTTTGGTTCTAAAAACCCTAAACCGTAATATTAGTATTAATTATGGATTAAAACAGTAATTAAAACACTAATTAAAGGTGATAAGACCTCTAGGGCCTTTGTAACAGTAACTATAAAAGTTTACTTTTGGGTCTTAGAGCTGAGAACATTTGTCCGTAATTAATTGTCCTTTGTGTCTCTTATCTTGAACAATCCTTTGTTCAAGAGGCCTCATTGCTTGATCTGTATTTAATGCCTATGATATGATCTATTATGGGCATGTCATTCAATCATTTCTGTGTCGGGGATTGTCAAATCTAAGGCTAGGTACGGTGAAGGTGGCAGAACGTGATCTTTGGCGAATCTTGTGGCGGGTCTCATTGATGAGTCATTTTGTCGGGTCTCAGTTGAGTTCCCAAACTCAATTGTTTCAAGATATTGAACACTCCTTCATGAGTCAATTCAGGTTTTGTCCAAACATGGTCTTGCACTCCTACAAAGAGTTGAATTTAAAATGTCATGTTTCAAGCCTCTTAATGAGATGGCTTAGATATATTCAGTGTCACTCGGTTGAAATATTTGTTTCTCCGCTAAGAGTCATTTATGAGAACTCTTAGTTGGAATCATAGTATGCTCACGAGCCATAGCTAGACCCATGGTGGTCTCAGATTTATTGAACCTCTGTAGTTCAGCCGATGACGGCAATTGCATGCGCTTTAGATTGTATGACATTACGGAAGGTCTGCAATCTCCGCCCATTGTGCCCGTAAACACCGATGGGGCCAGCATCTCTAGACGCATGGCCGGGTTCCTCTGTAGAACCTCTAGAATGTTTTGGTATTGATGTCCATAGGGGAAGTGGACAGAGCTGAGAGCAAAAATTGTTATCTTCAACCCTTTTGATGTTTGGAGCAGATACTCTTGTGACATCTCCTTACTCTCTGTAAGTTTGGAATCTTATATATATTGAATTTATCCTCCCTTGACCTTTGAGAGTCTCGGATGATGATTGGTTCCTGATAAGCGAAATACATAATTGCTGACCCTGAGTCTATTTGTACTTGTCTTCAATCTTTGAATCTTTTGGCATCTAAATTATTATTCCATTGTGGGTTTTCTTGTATCATACTAGGTATTTCCAACGGAATACTCATGCATCCTCTGATGCAGGGATTAAGATGGAGCGGAAGTGACCGGCTATTATTTTTTGTGATGTTGGACGCTGAAGTCAGAAGACGAATTACTTTAATTTATTGTTTATGTTGATGATTGTGGACTTGCGGCCTGTGTGCCATTTTATTTTACTTTTAGCTGTAGAGACTTGTCGAATAATGTAATAATTAAATTAGACTTCTTTTTGTTATTCTATGTCATGTGCGTGGATATGGTTTAAGTCTTATCGATCCGGTATGACCCAAGCATGTAATTAGGTATGTGATGATTCGAGTATTCAGTCCGTCCCAGATTCCTACCCTTATAACCTTAATTGGATTATCGCTTCCGCGCATATTGGGGTTGTGGAATTTGGGGCGTGACACTAGATATATGGCCGGATCATTTGATTAATTAAAGACACGAAGTTCTTCAACATGGAACATTAAAAAAAACAGTCTTCCTTTTGTAGGAAGAACAGTCATTGGAAGACTATTATTTTTCTCACTGAAAGCGATTTGCCATTGTATACTATAGCATGTTCCGTCATCCAGTGAGCGAGACCCTTTCATCCCTGGCAATGGAACACTGAATATCAAACAGAAAACGAGACAGAATGAGATATCTGCTCAAGCCCACTTATCTGGCTTCACGATTTAAATGTGATCTCTGCTGGATTCTGTGCAAGATGACCTGAGCTCCATGTTGTGGATTAAGGGTTATGGCCTTCTACAGAGCATGAGTGTATGAAAGTGAGAGCTCCAAAGAGAACTTTTGTAGAATCATAGAGAATGCCAACTTAGCTTCTACCAGAGCAAAGTTTTGGCCTATGCAGATTCTGGGGCCCCATCCGAATGGAAAGTATGCCAATCATGCTTGGAAGCCCTGGAAATTTCGTTGGGAAATCTTTCTGGGTTGAATTCATGGGCATCCTCTCCCCAAAAGTCCGTGTCAAGATGAATAAGGAGAGTTGGCAGAGAGAGCTCAACTCCAGGTGGAAGCCAAAAATCTCCAAGCTTCATCTTTTTATAAGTGAGCCGAACAAGTTGTGATCCTGGAGTGTACAACCTAAGAACCTCATATAAATCATTGTTACCTGAGAAGAAAACCATTTATTACATTCAATCATTTAGTATCTGGTATGATCAAGATGAGCTTCTACATGGACTCAGTGAATGAATTTGTACACTTACAATTCCATCAAAATCTGCTTGATTCTTATCGAACACCTGCAAAACCTCTTCCCTTGCTCGTGTCTGCCAACTGGGGTGCTACATATTGCAACAATGGTCCATGTCAATAGTACTGCAGTGGTCTCCATTCCTGCAAAATGGAATAGCATGCACTCTTCCATCACATCTTCGGTTGTCATTCCAACCTTCACTCCATGATAGTGTTGAAAACTCTATTCGGGAGGAATTGTATTTTACCCGACATAGTTGAATAATATCGCAATTGAACCTAGAAGAGCAGATCACTTAAAAGTGTCCGAGGCACAGTAAACATTGCTGACATCGAGACATATATTGCCATGCATAAGTTTCCTTCGGCAATCTGTCCCCAAAATACAATGGGCCGCTGGTCAACGAGTGGTGCACAACAAGTCTGACCCCGAACTCAGAGAGGAAGTAAAACTATTGCCTTTCTGAAAAAGAGAATCAGAGAAGAAGGAGGAGAGTTTTTCAGAATGAACTGTATTCTGTGTATTTTATTTTTGGTTTTAAGCAACTACATATAGATCTGTACCCAACAGGAATCCTTTTATAAAGGGAGACGAATGAATACCCTTTCACAAATGGAGATGAATGAACACTCTTTTACAAAGGGAGATGAACGTGCATAACGGTCTATTATCCACCCAAGCACTTATTTTATTATTTGATCATAATCAACGGCTCATAAGTTTAAAAAATAATTAGTCATTTGATCAAAAATCAAATGCTCTAAGTGCTAAATGCGCCACTAAAGCGCTCATTCGACCACGCCACGTGCGTGCCTTCGATTTACTGAGAATGTACACACTTGTTTGAGGAGAAATGAATCTCAATGAAATGCATCTCCAGTTTTGGGGAATGTAACGTTTCGAGCTGCCTTCATTACAAGTTCTGCCTGTTCAACCTGAATATGAAATATCTCTTTTCCTTCTTTGAAATTACTTCCAAATGCTGCCCGAGCAATTACTCTCCTGTGAGGTTTTAAAATTCAGGCAAACATCTATTTCAATCGACTCCTGTGTTCCAACCAAAGTCTCCCATCTTTGAACTAACTCTGTACAGCTTGTAGCAAATGCTGGAAGCATCCTCTGTCATAAGCAACAACACGGTTAATTGCATAAGCACGAGTAACATTACTCTTGATATGAATTTGTCAATCACAGTATAATGTTTACGAAAATGGTAGTAAATGTCCATTATTAACTACTAGATTATGCGAAAACAACTTCAACCTCCTATGTGTTGCCCACTTCTCTCCATCAAAATTAGCCAAGCCCACGGCCAGCAATTTTGTGATAGGAGTTTTCTTTGGCCTTTCAAAATGGCCAAACTTATTGGAAAGAACTTCCTTGATGAGTTTAGGATCCATGATGATCACTCTAGGAACTGGTCCAAACCACATGACTGAGATGCTACCTGTGCATTTGCATCATCATAAGCATCCGTTACATTTGAAACTAGTGGACACAGAAAAAAATCTACCTGCCACCAAATAAAATCTGAAAGAGACAACTAAGTATTTAGTAGGCAACACAGAATCTTGATGGCGTGTTTGGTAGTAGCTTTATAGAGTGGGAAAACCAGATTATAAGGAAGAAGCAGAGGGAAAGAAGCAAAGTGTTTGGTTGAGAAGAATTAGCTTTTAAATAAGAATTTAAGGCCCGATAATATATTTTATAAAAAAATATCAAAGGCAGGGGTACATAATAAGAAAAAACGTGCTTTCATGAAATTTTTTTTTCTGTTATGTGCCTCTGTTTTATTTACAAAATTACAAAATATGCCACTGAGAAAAGTCAAAGAATTAAGGAATTATTTCTTTTAGAGATTTTCACAGAGAAGTTAGATTTTCCTAAAAGTTAAGTATGTAGCTTCTATCAAATAGGCTCTGAGAATCAGGACCAGAATCCATCACAAGTACTATCAGCAAGTTTATTAACAAACATGAGCAAGAAAAAAGGCACTTGTAAGCAACAGGAGACATCACAGAATTAGTAGAGAGACTACCCTAGTCTCTCACGATCTTGGACAAGAAAGGAACAACTCGGGGCAGAACCTCATGAGATAAATCGCTCAAGGATGTAGACAATGCCTCCTCCAACATTATGGAGTTTTCTTTCAAATTGACATAGAACAATCTGTATGGTGGGCCTATGATCCCCTGCTCAGTTGCTTTTCCAGCTTCATGGGTTTCCACCAAACCCAGTGCAGAAACTTCAGAGGCCATCAATATGGTACAAAAAAAAAAAGAAACTATCATCGCTCCAAGGAGTAGGCCTTCCATAATTCATTCAAAGAAGCTGAAGAACTGGGAGGCAGATTCTTAAAAAAAAAAGGACCAGGAGGCACCAGAAAACTGCCAAGCTCCAATGCATCAATGTACAAGAATCAATGACAGGCACCATTAGAGCAACTTAGGTGGTAGTTGTTCGTGACCATAAATCATGATGCCAAAATACACAAGGATCATGATAATATTAGAGCATCTCCAACCTCACACTTCATGACTTCAAAACTGACTGGGCTTTGTCAACGTCCCCTGTCACCCCTCTCTCCAAGACTCCAACCGACACTTCGGGCCTATTTGGTAGCGGCTACATACTCAACTTTTAGGCTCTCTTTAGGGGCCGTTTGGGGCGTGATTAAAAGCAAAACATCCACATGGGATGTTTTGCTACACTGTAGCATCTGGATATTTTATATATCCAGCTGAAACACCTCCTGAGGTGTTTCAGCTGGATGTAAAAATCCACATGGATGCTACAGTATATATCCAATATCCAGTCTGGATATTTTGCAATAATCACGCCCCAAACAGCCCCTTAGTAGCGGCTACATACCCAAATAAGACAGGGGCATATAATAAGAAAAAAGTGAGTTTTCAATCATGAGTTTCCTATTATGTGTCTTTGTCTTTCATGTTTATTTATAAAATATGCTATTAGACCCTAAATTACTCTAAAAGTTAATTCTTCTCAACCAAACACTATGCTTCTTCCCTAAAATCTAGTTTTCTCAATCCAAAAAGGTACTACTGAACATGCCCTTCAAATCCCATTTGGGACATGGCATAAATATGTTGTGCATCAAGAGGCATGACATTTATAACTTTTCGATTATTTTAATCTTTGACTAATTTTTCAACTTTTGAATTTAAATACAATTTGTGATTTTTTATTCTTTTGTTTAAATTCCTCACATGTGAATTTAATACCATTCCTCCGTACATGTGAATTTGAAGTGTATGGGTTGGAGTTTCCCACATGTTAAAATTTACACATGCAAATTGGTATGCCAAATTTTGCCACATGGGCATCCCCAATGGACATATTTGACATGGCTGGATGGAAATGCTCTTATGTGCTTTTGTATAGGCCACCAGGTGGAAATCGAAGAGCCGAAAATAGAGCAAAGTTTTGTCCACGTAGGTAAAGTGTTGAGAAAACAACAGTGAAACTCCTAAATAGGAAAAAGCCTATGTGGCTGAAAAAAAGCTTAAACTGTACCTACTTTTTTTGGACGTGAAAAAGGAAATTGTACCTATTTTCTTTTGCATGCATGGAGATATCGTTGTTTGTTTGATTTTGATCCAACGGTACATATTAGTATAGGCGGCAGTGGATTTGAAATTTAAATGTCCCGCCAAACCTGGCTACAGGGCTGGACGAACCTTTTTCTATTTTTCTTTTTTCCTTTCGCCAAACCAGGACTAAAACCTTGGGACTATGAGTGCGTTTGTTTGCTGAAAAAAGGCATATTTCAGCCCTCACCTTTCAGGGTGAAAAGTGTTTGGAAGCTGAAAGGGTGAAAAATGGTCGGTGACGGTGATAGGTGAAAATTTTCACTCATTCACCTTTCAGGCCTGAAAAGTGTTTGTTTGCTGAAAGGCCGAAAATTGGCCCTCAAAAGTGAAAGGTGAAAATTTTTTACCTTTCACCCTGAAAGGCTGATTCTCACTAAAGCTGATGAATCGATCGTCGCACCTCTTCAACAAAAAAAAATCAACTCTCTCACTGAGGTTCGTCCCCCCGGTGAATACCCCCACCCCGATGGTGCCCCGTTGAGCTAAGAGAGTTTGTGCCCCCCGTCCCCGCCACCGCTCGTTGAGCCCCCCTCCCTCCCAGTCGCCGTCGTCGCCACTGGTTGAGGCCCCCACCTCGTCGCCGCCGCCCCGTTGAGCTGAGGGAACCCGTGCCCACCCCTCCCGGGCAACTGCTCGGGTCGTCCAAAGCCGGTCACCCTGGTATTTTCCCCGACGCCTCCGCTGCTGCACCGTTAAGCCGAGGGACCCCCCCTCCCCGTCATATCTCCCTCATTTGTAGTCCGTTTTTGAACATTTTTTCATCATTATAAGAAAGAACACTAAAAATGAAGAAGAATGAAAAAAAATGGGTCAAAACGGATCAGAAATGAGTAAGATACGCATCGTTGAAGTTTGTCCCATTAAAAAAGTTATCGCATACTCGATTACTCGATAGCCAGTTTTATAGTGTAACCAGTTACTCGATAGGCAGTACTATAGTGTAACTAGTCACTCGATAGCCAGTGCTATAGTGTAACCAGTTACTCGATAAGCAGTACTATAGTGTAACCAGTTACTCGATAGCCAGTGATATAGTGTAACCAGTTACTCGATAGCCAGTACTATAGTGTAACCAGTTACTCGATAGGCAGTACTATTAGTATAACCAGTTACTTGATAGCCAGTACTATAGTGTAATCGGTTACACTATATCACAAACAAACTTCAACGATGCGTTTCTAACTCATTTTTTATCCGTTTTGACCTTTTTTTTTCATTCTTCCTCATTTTTAAGGCTCTTTCTTATAATGATAAAAAATAGCAAAAATGGATTAAATTTAATGGAGATATGATCAGGGGGCTCCCTCGGCTCAACGGTGCGACGGTGGAGGGGTAGCCGTGTAGGCACACACCGAGGTGAGGGGGGCTTTGGATGACCCGAGCAGTTGGCTGGGATGAGGGAGGCACGGGCTCCCTCGGCTCAACGGGGCGGCGGTAGCGTCGAGGTGGGAGGCTCAACGAGGCAGCGGCGGCGGCAACCGGGAGAGGGGGGCTCAACTAGGCCGCCGCCGCCATCACTACCGGGGAGAAAGAGGGCGACATCAACGTGATTTATTTTTAGTTCTCAAACATATTTCACCTTTTACAAATTAGGCCTGAAATTTTTCACCCTGACGCTTGTTTACTTTCAGGTTCCAAACGGGTTGTCACCAATCAGAAAATATCAGTGTGATAATTTTCAAGCTTATATAAATTTTTAACCTTTCACCTATCAGCTTCCAAACGCACCCTATGGTTTATCAAGATTAGTGCCCCCACAAGGGTTTACTTTTGTATGACTAAGATAGGGTTTTCCTTATCACCTCCTACAGGCAAGCATTTTTGGTCTGACTTTGGGACATCCTCCAGGCACATTTATACAATTTCTCTGCTCACTCCAGCAATTGTTTGTTGGAAAGCACAAAGACAATGTGTGCATCGTCAATCTTGATGATCAAAGTCTCCTATTAACAGGGCAGATGTCCTCAAGGTGGACCAGGAAGTCTTCCCTATATAGAAGTAGGGGTGTAAACGGACCGATACGGACGCGGACAAGCTAAGTCCGTAGCCGTCCGCTCACTCTAAAAATAAGTGTCCGTCCGTCCGCCGTCCGTGCGGACACCCCTAGGTGTCCGTCCGCATGTGTCCGTCACGGACACGGACGGACACAGACACTATGAAGTAAAAGGTATTCCTTCTTTAAAATTGATAACCGATAATTCTTAGTTATTGTCGTCCATTGTCAACTCAATCATTCTTTTCAGTTTTCCCATGATCCTCTCATAATGATGAACTATTTTCAAATACAAAAATCACTTCTCTCATTGTCCATCCGCATGTTGATGAAAGCTCGTTTTTTTATATATATACGGACGAAACGGACGGCTCCGGATGCAGACACAATCTGTCCGCGGCCGCAGCCGTTTGGAAGACTGACATGGAAAGCTGTCCGTGTCCGTATACGTGTCCATGACGGACATAAAATTATGTCCGTTTAGCCATCAAAACGGACGGACGGACACGGACATCCGGGCGCCGTTTACACCCCTATATAGAAGCAACGTATCCCCTAAAACAAAAAACAAAAGGTATGTTCTAATTAGGAGAGAAATTATTATGTACGCCTCGCGTAAGGGGATGTCATGCTCACCACTAATTGAAAACTGTGTTAATCAAGGCCCATGAGGGACCCACAAATTAAAAATTGTGTTAATCACCGATTGGTGATGAGCACAACCTCCAGGCGTGTACCTAATAAGTTCTCTAATTAGGAGTGTAAACAACACGCGTTTGCCTGCTATCTATTTGCATCAACATCCGTCCATGCATAAAATACACACTTTTTGTTGCAAGCGTCCACTAAAGTACTCCCTCTGTCCAGCATCAATATTAACTTTTTTTCAAATGAACTAATTTTAGTTCATTCTGAAAATCCTTAATTTAATAATAATTCCAAACGGATAGAGTATTATATAGATGCTTTTTTTCTTCTCTTCCTTTTCCATCATCGTCTCTTTCTTTTTTCAACCTCTTCCCTCCTCAACCTCCACCATTGGCCACATCACCTTCTTGCCATCACTGCCCGGTCTCCGCTTCTTCTTCCTCCTCCCCCACTTTCCAGCCTTGGCCACCTCCACCTCCGCCAATTTTACTCATATTCTCTTTTGTCTGTGTCCATCACAGACAAATGTGGATGTACGTATGTGGTGTCCATGTGTATATGGATGACTGCAAACATGCCTCGTCCGTGTCCGTCTGTTTACATGCCTAGCTAATTTTAACCTTGCAATGATATGTTAAATGATACAACTATATCAACTAGCATATCTTAACTTCTTTTCAGTATAAAAAAGGCATCTTAGCGCTATATATGTGTCTCCTTGGCTCATTAATCTTCAATCTCTTGGAGTATAATTTAATATTATAGATCTGTTGTCTCATTTTAATTGGAATAGGAATCACATATATTAGATATATATAAAAAAGGAATCACATATATTAAATTTACACATAAGAGTTTTACATGCATTTCGTGCCCCTCCCCCAGGAAATGAACTTGCTCATTATGGTTCCAGTCTTGCTCAGATGCAGCCTAAATAGCAGTACAATTATTTTCGAGAACCCCAATGTCTAGGGAACTTTATGTAAGATGATATGAGCACCATATTGAGGTTGAAGAGTGATAACTGCGCGTGGGGCATGAGCATATGTGGGCGAGAGTTCAAATGAAAAATGTTGCAAGACGGTGGCCAGTGCTAATTTGGCTTCAGTCATGGCAAAGGCCTGCCCTATGCATATCCTTGGCCCCCAACCAAATGGGAAGTAACCCAGTTGGTGCTTGCATGCCTTTGACACCCCGCCTGAAAACCTCTCCGGGTTGAACTCATCTGCATCCTTACCCCACAGCTCTGGGTCTCGATGAATCAGCACTACTGGCATTGAGAGCATCACTTTGGGTGGGAATTTGTATTCGCCAAGACTCATGGTTTTGCCTGTGAGGCGGAAGAAGATGGGCAAGGGCGGGTACATCCGAAGAACCTCGTACAAGATCATGGTCACCTGCCATTCAATGTGTGAGAAGTGAGCTCCTATATATCCAACATACATAGCAAATTGGAAAAAAGCGCTAGTGCAGTATAAGGATCAATGAGCCCGCCCCACATGATCTAACTGCTGCCGCCCTATAGCGCACTAGCGCTGTTAGCCGACTTTAGCAAATTAAGTATCCTTATTTTCTTCAGTTAAGAGAGATATACTAACAATTTTTAGTTGGTTTAATCCATCAAAGTCTGGCTTTTGCTTCCCAAACACTTGCAGTACTTCATCTCTTGCACGAGTTTGCCAGGTTGGGTGCATGCTAAGTGCAACCATTGTCCAGGTCAATAGAACAGAGGTGGTTTCCTGTCCGGCAAAGTAGAATAGCTTGCACTCCTCTATGACATCTTCCACTGTCAGTCCATTGGAGTGTTCATGGTTGGATTCCAATAGCATGCCCAGTAAATCATCTTTGTTTTCTGCCTTTCCTGACTTCAATACTCTTTCCCTCTTCTCAATTATCACCCTCAATAGAGCACGTACTTCGTCGTAGATTTCCTTTCTCCTGATGTTGTCTTTTGTAGGCAAATACCTATGTAAAGTTCATGTACATAAAAAATATTATGTTGTTTACATATTGCATCATGAGTTGTGCGAAGGATGAAGATAACAACCTCAGTCCTGGGATATAAGTAGACCTAGTTGCCTTGAGCATGAGCTCGGCTTGTTCTGACTGAAGCTTGAAAATCCGATTGCCTTCCTGGTAGCTGCTACCGAAGGCAGTCCGAGAAATGACATCGGCCGTCATACTCTGAAAACAAGGCCACACGTCCACTTCGCTGCTTCCTTCACCTTGAACCAGCTCGCCCCATCTCCTCATCATTTCATCCAGACTGGCTAAAAAGGCTGGTAACATTCTCTGCAATTGACCAACAACAAAGCAATAACAGTAGTCATATTTGAGAAGGATTTGGTTTGAGAATCTCAATGATATCAGATTGATTTAAACTTGTTAACTAACCTTGATCTTCTCTGAGTGGAATGCAGGGTTGATGATCTTCCTGTGCTTATTCCACTTCTGGCCTTCGTAGCTCCCGATTCCTTTTACTAACATATCAGCCAGAGGGTTGATTATTGGCTTCTGAACATATCCATCCTTGTCCGATAGTATTTCCTTGACTAGCTGCGGATCCATTATGTTCACCCTCGGATATGGCCCAAACCAACTGAAAGACATATCACCTGTCCAGCCCTTTTAGATTTCTTTCAGTATAACTCAGAAATATCAGATTGATATGAGACATTTAGCAGAATATTTTGATAGCTTACCGTATTGTTTTATGGTCTTAAGAAGAAAGGGGTCGAGTCGAGGTGCAATCATATGAGATAACTTCATGGGTTTCGACTGTGCTTCCTCTATCATGGTGACATACTCCTTGAAATCACCATGCAACGATACGAAGGGCGTCCCTTCCAGTCCCTGCTGCCTCAGGTACCTGTCCAGCTTTGTGGGTGTCCACCAGATCGAATGGAACACCCTCCACAACCACGCAAAGATGAACAGAGAACACACTGCGAGAGACATGACGAGAACTTGACCCATTTTTTCCTGCTCTCTTTGAGTGTATCATTGGAATATTTATACTAAATGCTCGCTCCGACAACAGACAGTTATCCTCTATAGAACCTCACTTTTAGTTGTTGTGCAATAAGATGCTAGTATGTTACAGTAGATTGATCGAAGAATACAATAAGCCGGCCAGCCAAATGCTAAAGTTAATATGCCGCCGTTGATTTTGATAAGCCTGCAAAGGACAAACTGAGGATGGATCCTGCTTCTTCCCAATGACACACGTAGATTATCTTGTAACAAGGAAGAACAATTTCAAAAGCAACCGATAGCTGCCTCGTGAGGGAAAACCTACAGAATATGGGAGAACTATGTGAGGAACTTGTGGAACTCCCCATGAATTGCAGTGGAAATGGTGGCATGAAGACAAGCCCTGTCTAAATCCCTGGGTTGGATTAGGTGACAAAAGTGAGAAAATGCTTGCTGTGGATGAAATCATCAGCTCTTGATCTTCTCGCTTGTCCCCTTGCTAGTCGGCTTGTTGAAGATCTACCTCAACTAGTGTATCCTATTCTTTTCTTTATTGTTTTGGTGGAGCATTGTAACTCTTTATTTAACCATCAATTGAAGGGGAGTGGAAGTCCCCAATGCAAGGAATTCCGTATCGGATTTCGGTAAAATATAGGTCGGCCTAAGAGATAAAATTTCGGAGATATTTGTAAAAAAATATCGGTAGTTAAAAATTAATTTTTGTCATATATTTTTACAATTTAACTTATAAAATGAGTTATATTAATTTCGATAAAGCATAGATTTCAAAATATGCATAAAATGCATATTAGGATTGGAAACAATGGGAAAGTTGTTTTTTTTTCCTTTTTTTAAAAAAAATTTCCAATTTTTTTTTTAAAAAAAGAAAAAAAATAACTTTCCCATTGTTTCCAATCCTAATTTTTTTCTTGAAAATATTTTTTTTAAATAGTCGCCGATATTATAAATTTAAAAAAAAATAATATTTTATCATTTCGATTTCTCGGGTGGGGCCCGAAATCGATATATTGGCGAAATTTCGCCGATATGGAATTCCTTGCCCCAATGAATCTCCACTAGTTACGAACCCTGAAACTAGGCATTTATATTTATATAAGGGGAATTTATTAAATAATATTTATTAAAATAAATAATAACCGATCCGGTAACGTGGCGCTGATCCCGTGATCTTTTTTTTTTAATTGAACTGAAAGGTGTCATTACCATTTGATTTGAAGGTAACGACGCCTTTAAAAGACATCGTTTTAAACGACGTTTTTATGGTTTAAGACGTCTTTGTTTTGTTGGTAAAAAAAATTTGTATGGTTTAAGACATCTCGTCTTTGTTGCTAAAAAAAATAAAGACATCGTTTGAACGACGTCTTTTAAGGTTTAACATTTTTTTTTTGGTAAAAAAAGAGAGCCCCCGACGTCCAAGCTCTGCCCCGCTTCCTCATGTCCCAGCTTTACCCTACCTTTGACATTCCAGCTTCGCCTCACCCCTTGTCATCCCAGCTCCTCCCCCTTGGCTTACCAGCTTTACCTTTGACGTCCCAGTTCCTCCCCACCCCTGACGGACCATCTCCGCCCTGCACCCAACGTACCAGCTCCCTCCACCCTTGACGTCCGAGTTCCTCCCTGCCCTTGAGGAACTAAGACGTCAAGGGTAGGTGGAGCTAGTACGTCAAGGGTGAGGCAGAGCTGGTAGGCCAGGGGTAGGGAGGAACTGGGATGTCACGGGGTGGGGCAAAACTAGAACGTTAAGGGCAAGGCAGAGCCCAGATATGAGGATGTAGGGAGGAGCTGGGACATTAGAGGCTCTTTTTTTTTACCAACAAAAAAAATATTAAACCTTTTGTTTGAAAGAACGCCTTTATTTTTATTTTTTTAGAAACAAAAATATTTATTTTTTAGTAATAAAAACTAGATGTCTTAAACTTCAAATTATGTTTTTGTTTTTTTAGCAACAAAACCAAGACCTTAAAAGCGTCTTTATTTTTTTTTCTAGCAAAATAGAAACGTGTTAAACCATAAAGAATGCATCACCAGAAGTGATGCCTTTCAGTTCAGTTCAAACAAAAAAGTTCGCATGGGTCAACTCCACGTTGGCGTCTACGTGGCCGGTTAGATAATCGGATCTAAAAATAAGTTTGCCTCTTTCTCGATCGGTTATTATATTATTTTAATAAATATTATTTAATAAATTTCTGAAGGAAAAATGCAAAACCCATGCTCTATAATATGTGCCCAGTTCGTGTTAAGGGCTATAAGGTCAGATCATTTTGATCGGACGGCTGTTGACCATGAACATATGTTAGGCACGGGCCATAAGGGCACGGGGTTTAACACTACTCATGTGCAAGAACAAATGTATGAACCGATCGCCAACCCAGGCGGCTTTCCGGGCATTGGGTGGGGCCCACGGTTTCATTGGTTATGACCCAAGGGCCCTACCATTAATTCCATGGGCCCATCCCCCGAATGCCGGGAAAGCCTCCTGGGCAGGCGACTACATACCATAACTCCAATGAAACCCCACTAGTGCCCAACCCTGAAACTAGACATTTATATAAGTAGGAAAAATACAAAATCCATGCGCAAGGCAGGAAACAGAGGCTTGGATACAGACCTTTGACATGGAAACAGAGGGTTACAATACAATAGCTTGTGCCTCGTGGAGTGGAATACTCGCACAGTTTAGCACATAAGAGCTTTATACATAGAGATCTAAAGCCTTCAAATATACTTTTGGGAGATGATATAAGAGCAAAGGTGTCTGGCTTTGGGCTGGTTAAACTTGCTCCAGAAGGGAAGTCGCCTGTGGAAACAAGATTGGCGGGGACATTTGGTTATCTAGCACCCGAGTACTGTGGCAAGTGCAGTGTCTCTTTGCCTTGCCCTGGATTTCATCTCTTTTGACTTCTTTATTCTTACATTGTACCACGTTCCAAATTTTGTGATTTTGTAAATACTATAAGGAGATTATATTTTTGTTTGATAGTAAACTGTATATGTATTCAATTACAGTTAGATGATCATGTTAATCTTAGATTATAGGGTTCATGTATACTTATGTTTGATTGTTTGTAAGTTAATCCCTCGGCTTTTGTGTATTGAAATATAATCTCTCATTTTTGTCATTTTCTGCATTTTGATCTTGTTAACATTTAATTTACTGAAAAATACGTTTTGCACCATCAACTTCAGCTGCCACAGCCCTTTGAAAAAAAAACATACTCCCTCCGTCCTCTTAGGATGTGGCAATTATTTTATGACGGAGGGAGTATATAATTAATGAATATCTTGATAAAGAAAATATTGCATTTGTGGAAAAATCAATGAACTTTTTCCTTTATTCTGAATACATTTTTTGGATTGACATTAGCTGATAGGTGAAAAGTTGAAAATTTATATAAGCCTAAAAATAATCACATTGATGTTTTCTTATTAGTGACAACCCGTTTGGGAACCTGAAAGTAATCAGGCGTCAGGGTGAAAATTTTCAAGCCTGATTTGTGAAAGGTAAAATATATTTAGGAACTGAAAAAAAATCACGTTGATGTCGCCTCTTTCTCCTCGGTGGTGATGGTGGCGGCGGCCTCGTTGAGCCCACCCGGTCGCCGCCACCGCTGCCTCATTGAGCCCCCCACCTCGACGCTACCGTCGCCCCTTGGTGTTTGCCTACACCTCTACTTTTCCGCCGTTGCACCATTGAGCCGAGGGAGCCTCCCGGTCATATCTCCTTTAAATTTAGTCTGTTTTTTACCATTTTTTCATCATTATAAGAAAAAACCCTAAAAATGAGAAAGAATGAAAAAAATGGGCCAAAACGGATCAGAAATGAGTAGGAAATACATCGTTGAAGTTTGCCCCATTTAAAAAAGTTATCGTGTAATTACAGTGCTATAATGTAATCGATTACACTATAGCCAGTGCTCCCCTGCCGCCACCATCACCACCGGGGAGAAGGAGGGTGACAACGAGTGAGCTCGACGACAGGCAAAGGGGCGGTGGATAGTTTTTTCTATCAGCTCTCTATTGTCTGCCTGATTCTCACTTGAGAATCAGCCTTTCAGGGTGAAAGGTGAAAAATTGTCACCTTTTACCTTTCAGGGCCACTTTTCAGCCTTTCAGCAACCAAACACAAGCACGGGCCCAAAAGGTGAAAAAGTAAAAATTTTCACTTATCACCATCATCGACCACTTTTCACCCTTTCAACTTCTAAATACTTTTCACCCTGATAGGTGAAAATTTTCACCTTTTAGGGCTAAAAAATGGGTTTTTTCACCTTTCAAATGCACTATCATATATGTTTATCTATATTGGTATTAGCTCGTTAAGGGTTTCGATTAATAGAATCTAGAACAAAGTGTTAAACTGTAAAATAAGATAAATGTAGAAACTAGCTTAAAAAAAATAGATAAATGCATAGACTATTTTACATATATGGTAAAGATGAGGTACTTAGGTAAGGTCAAACTATAGGGACTGAATACAAAAGCCCAAGAAATTGCATCATTTTTTTTTGTTTTTGATGTTACTCAGCTCTAACTGAATTATTTGGGGTGTGTTTAGATGTTGATAGGTGAAAGGTTAAAAATTTATATCAGCCGAAAAATAATCATGCCAATATTTTCTGAGTGGTGACAACCTGTTTGGAACATGAAAGTAATCAAGTATCAGGGTGAAAATTGTTAGGACTGATTTGTGAAAAGTGAAATATGTTTGGAAACTGAAAATAAATCATGTTGATAGGAATACAATTTCGGGTATCGTGTAATCGATTATACGATAGGAAGAACAATCGTGTAATCGATTACACGATAGCTTTTTAATGGGACAAACTTCAATGATGCGTTTCTTACTCATTTCTGATCCGTTTTGGCCCATTTTTTTTTCATTCTTCATCATTTTAGTGCTCTTTCTTATAATGATGATATCATAAAGATGTTGAGCTACCACGTACTATTTATTGTGGATAGTATGGGCTCCCTCGGCTCAACGGGGCGGCGGTAGTGTCGAGGTGAGGGGCTCAACGAGGCAGCCGCGGCCATCACCACCGGGGATAAAGAGGGCGACAACGAGTGAGCCCGACGATGGACAAGGGGGCGGTGGGTAATTTTTTCTGTCAGCTCTCTATCGCCTGGCTGATTCTCACTTGAGAATCAGCCTTTCAAGGTGAAAGGTGAAAAATTGTCACCTTTCACCTTTCAGGGCCACTTTTCAGCCTTTCAGCAAATAAACACAAACACAGGCCTGAAAGGTGAAAAAGTAAAAAATTTCACCTATCACCATCACAAACCACTTTTCACCCTTCAACTTCCAAACACTTTTCACCCTGATAGGTGAAAATTTTCACCTTTCAGGGCTGAAAAATAGGTTTTTTCACCTTTCAAACGCACTATCTTATATGTTTATCTATATTGGTATTTGCTCGTTAAGGGTTTCCATTAATAGAATCTAGAAAAAAGTGTTAACTGCAAAATAAGATAAATGTAGAAACAAGCTTAAAAAAACAGATAAATGCATAGATTATTTTACATATATGGTAAAGATGAGATCTTAGGTAAGGCCAAACTGTAGGGACTGAATACAAAAGCCCAAGAAATTGCATCATTTTTTTTTGTTTTTGATGTTACTCAGCTCTGACTGAATTATTTGGGATGCGTTTAGATGCTGATAGGTGAAAGGTTAAAAATTTATATCAGCCTAAAAATAATCATGCTGATATTTTCTGAGTAGTGACAACCTGTTTGGAGCATGAAAGTAATCAAGCGTCAGGGTGAAAATTTTCAGGACTGATTTGTGAAAGGTGAAATATGTTTGGGAACTGAAAATAAATCACGCTGATAGGAATATTTGTCAGTTTCGGGTATCGTGTAATCGATTACATGATAGGAAGAACAATCGTGTAATCGATTACACGATAGCTTTTTAATGGGACAAACTTCAATGATGCGTTTCTTACTCATTTCTGATCCGTTTTGGCCCATTTGTTTTCATTCTTCCTCATTTTTAGTGCTCTTTCTTATAATGATGATATCATAAAGATGTTGAGCTACCAGGTACTATTTATTGTAGATTTTGTGGGATTTTTTAATAAAATATCAAGGTCATTGGGATATTATGATGATTAGAAAGAACATTAAAAATAATGAAAAACAAAAAAAATGGCCGAAAATGAACTAAAACTGAGGGAGATATTAATTGTTGAAATTTACACGATAGCACACTTTATAGTGTAATCGATTACACTATAGCACTGACACTGGTTATCGTGTAATCGATTACACTATAGCACTGACTATTGTGTAATCGATTACACTATAGCACTGGCACTAGCTATCGTGTAATCGATTACACTATAGCACTGGCACTAGCTATCGTGTAATCGATTACACTATAGCACTGGATTATACGATAGCACTGACTATCGTATAATCGATGACACGCTAGCTTTTTTAATTAGACAAACTTCAATGATGCATTTCTTGCTCATTTCTGATCTGTTTTGACTTATTTTTTTCATTTTTCCTCATTTTTAGTGCTCTTTCTTATAATGATGAAAAAATGTCCGAAAATGGACTAAAAATGAGGGAGATATAATGGGGAGGGGGGGTCCCTCGGCTTAATGGTGCGGCGGAGAGACGTCGGGGCAAACACCGGGGTGACCGGCTTTGAACGACCCGAGCAATTGCCCAGGAGGGGTGAGCATGGTTCCCTCAACTCAATGGGGCGGCGGCGAGGTGGGGGGTTCAACGAGCGGTGGCGGCGACCGAGGGCACAGACTTTCTCAACTCAACGGGGTGGCGACGACGACGGCGACATGGGGGGAGGAGGGGCTCAACGAGCGGCAGCGACGACCGGGGGCACAGACTCTCTCAGCTCAACGGGGCACCGTCGGGGTGAGGGTACTCACCGGGGGGGGGATGAACCTCTGGGAGAAGCTCTGGAAGAGAGTTGATTTTTTTTTCGTTGAAGAGGCGGGACGATCGATTCGTCAGCCTGATTCTCACTTTAGTAACATGACATGATACCAAAAACAAAATTCTTTGAAATGCAATTTTTGGTATCCCCAGAATAACAGTCCCTTCGTCACACATTAATTTTCTGAACTGGAACGCCCAAATGAACTAATTTTAATGCAGAGAATTAATATGGGACAGAGAGAAAACTGTCTTCAAGCTGGAGTCTTCTCTACATCCACCTATAATTCAGTTTCTATTTTATATTGCTTCACGCTTTCTTTTCTGGATTTCAATTTTTTAAAACCAAAGACCGATAGAATCCCGTGCTATATGTGCCATAATAGTGGATGCAAACTCTTCAGCTGGTAGTTCGGTGGTGTCCCTACTAATCTTTTGTTGATCAGTAATGCCTGTTTAGGGAAGGGTCACTAATGACATGTTTAACCTCCAATTAAATTTGCTTTTCTTGTAGCCACGTGAAGGGTGACTACCAAGGTTGATGTTCACTCATTTGGTGTGATCCTTATGGAGTTGATTGCTGGTAAAAAGTGTTAGATGAATCCCAATAAGAGGAAAGAACCCATATAGATGAATCCCAACCAGAGGAAAGAACCCATATAGATGTCACTTGGTTCCGAAGAGTTATGACCAACAAAGACAATATGCTGAAGGCCCTTGATCCGATTCTTAATCCTCATGATGAGGACTATACTTTTCCCAGCATTTGCAGGGTGGCAGAGCTGGCTGGCCACTGCACTGCCTGTGATCCTATGGATCGCCTATTGAAAGAGGATGCCAAGTTCAAACCATTTACAGGATCGAGCTCAACAATAGTGGCCTCTTACTCTTACACGTGTTGTCTGAGAGCATCATCTTGCTGTTGAACAAGTAATGTATGCTGTACACTGTTTGTAATCACACAATCGTCAACATTATGTAATATGTATTGATACCATATGAAGAAATGATTTCATGTCACCCGTTCTAAACATCCAAATTGTGTGTATCCAGTATGTGATCCTATATGAAGAAATGATCTCCCGTGCAGGGGACCCATAGAGGTTTTACAGCCCGGTAGGTGATACTCCTTTCACATGCTCTGTTGAACTAGATTCAGTGGGTCTATGTGGGATCCACAATTTGGATGTTTGGAAATGATCTATTTTGAGAGCGGTTGGAAGATATCATTTTCCAATAATACGGGTTGAACTATTTTATGGGATCCTTTTCGTTACAACAATTTCATAATTTCTAATAAGCTTCTTCTATCTTTTGTGGTACGTGGCGTAGCATCCACCTTTACTAATCTGTTTCTTCTGGCATTTTTCTTACGTTATCATTGACTGTTCGTCTTCTTCAAATGCCGTGTGAGGACTTTCTTTCCCTTCAATTAGCGGACGAAGTGCATCCTCTGCGTAGCAAACCCACAAGTAGATTATATTTGCCAGAAGAAGACCACAAGTAGATAACGCTGATTCAAATATTTGAACAGAATTTAATTTGTGAATGAGTAACGAGCAAACATTTATTTATTGATCTGTGACTCACTCAGGAATTAACATATTGTTTGATCTACAGTCAAAGGAGGCTAGTTCCAAATTATAGGCGTTCGTTTGTTTATACCATATACTTTTTAAGGTTTTTGACCTTTTCAAATTAAGCATCTAATTACAAAATGGTTCGCTCCTGAAAATACTACACTCCAATAATGCAGTAGCTCTATTTTAGTGCAATTTGGAGATAGCTCTAACCATACCCTATGTGAGGGAACGAATACTAGTGTACCTAGTAGCTCTATTTTAGTTCAGCTCAAAGCCTGTCCAACAAAGATAAAAACAAACTCTTTCGTAGTTAGGTGCGAGGACGGACAACAAGCACTTACCCGTAAAACAAAAGTCCCCAAGTCACTTGTTCAAGTCCTGCATTCATAAAAGAGCCCATGAAACAACCCCTGTGAATAGGATTGTGAACAAGCTATTGTGACAACCGGCGATTGACGAATTAATTTAGCAAGTAGTTTGGAAAAGAAGAAGTCCTTGTAAGCAAGCAAGACTTTTGCCCGTTGCAGCATCACATTGGTGGGGCCAAAATGGACCATCCCTTATTCCTCCACCGTTAATGCAAGCGCTTCTGAGTAACGACAGTGGGCATGACACGACAGCTGCTAGCGGCTTCCCTTAGCTTCTCCACAGTCGCATCTTTTTTTATTGGGAAAAGTTTAATGGTGCGTTTGGAAAGCTGAAAAATTAATATTTCAGCTTTCAGGGTGAAAACTGTTTGGAAGCTGAAAGAGTGAAAAATGGTCGATGACGGTGATAGGTGAAAATTTTCACTCTTTCACCTTTCAGGCCTGAAAAGTGTTTGTTCGCTGAAAGGCCGAAAATTGGCCCTGAAAGGTAAAAGGTGACAATTTTTCACATTTCACCCTGAAAGGCACCAAAGTGAGAATCAGGCTGACGAATCGATCGTCGCACCTATTCAACGAAAAAAAATCAACTATCTCCCTGAGGTTCGTCCCTCCGGTGAGTACCCCCACTCCGATGGTGCCCCATTGAGCTGAGAGAGTTTGTGCCCCCGTCCCCACCGCCACTCGTTGAGTCCCCCTCCACCCCGGTCGCCGTCACCGATTGAGGCCCCCACCTTGTCGCCGCCACCCCGTTGAGCTGAGGGAACCCGTGCCCACCCCTCCCAAAGTCGGTCACCCCGGTATTTGCCCTGACGCCTCTGCCGCTGCACCGTTAAGCCGAGGGACCCCCCTCCCCCCCGTCATATCTCTATCATTTTTAGTCCGTTTTTTAATATTTTTTCATCATTATAAGAAAGAACACTAAAAATGAGGAAGAATGAAAAAAAATGGGCCAAAACGGATTAGAAATGAGTAAGATACACATCGTTGAAGTTTGTCCCATAAAAAAATTATCGCATAATCGATTACTCGATAGCCAGTACTATCGTGTAACCAATTACTCGATAGCCAGTACTATAGTGTAACTAGTTACTCGATAGGCAGTACTATCGTGTAACCAGTTACTCGGTAACCAGTACTATAGTGTAACTAGTTACTCGATAGGCAGTACTATCGTGTAACCAGTTACTCGATAATCAGTTTTATAGTGTAACCAGTTACTCGATAGGCAATACTATAGTGTAACTAGTTACTCGATAGCTAGTACTACCGTGTAACTAGTTACTCGATAGGCAGTAGTGTAACCAGTTACTCGATAGCTAGTACTATAGTGTAACAAGTTACTCGATAGCCAGTACTATCGTGTAACCAGTTACTTGATAGCCAGTATTATTGTGTAAACTTTAACAGTTAATATCTCCCTCATTTTTAGTCCGTTTTTAGCAAAAAAAAATTTGTTATTCCTTATTTTTTATGCTCTTTCTAATCATCATGATATCCTAATGACCTTGATATTTTATTTAAAAAAATTCAACAAAATCCACCATAAATAGTACGTGGTGGCTCAACATCTTTATGATATCATCATTATAAGAAAGAACACTAAAAATGAGGAAGAATGAAAAAAAAAGGGCAAAAACGGATCAGAAATGAGTATGAAACGCATCGTTGAAGTTTGTCCCATTAAAAAGTTATCGTGTAATCGATTACACGATAGCTCTTCATATCGTGTAATTAATTATACGATACCCGAAGCTGACAAATATTCCTGTTAGCGTGATTTATTTTCAGTTCACAAACATATTTCACCTTTCATAAATTAGGCCTAAAAATTTTCGCCCTGACGCCTTATTACTTTCAGCTTCCAAACGAGTCGTCACCAATCGGGAAAAAATACCCTTGATTATTTTCAGGCTGATATAAATTTTCACATTTCACCTATCAACTTCCAAACGCACCCTAAATGTGATAGCTCTCATTTAACTTAGATGGGATAAGTTTAAGTCTTAATTATTTAATCTTAATCTGACGGAAACAAACGGTTACAAAGAACTCACTTGTCATTAATTTGATACATTTAACTATCCACTGATTTAATATTTACCATTAGATCAAAATTCAACGACCCAAAACATTATCCTCATGCTCCGTGTATGAAATAAAAAGGATCTCATGTAAACCGTCTTCTTCTTTATTTCATTCCTTCAGCTTTTTCAAAAGGCAGCCAGACCAGGCCACCTTCCTCACGGCCTCTGCTCCTGCCCCGCAGATGCCCACATTCTTATTCCATTCCTCTTTTTTATTTCATCCCATTGATCGAGAGCCGAAGGATCCAAAGACGATAGACGAGTTTCTTCGTTTTAACAGATACCATTACCCATTTTTATATGAAGCTCCTCTGCGGCTCTGCCTCTGAGTCTCTGACCTGGTAGTTCAACGCTTCGATCAACTACTAAAATGGATTAAAAATTTACCTACTTCCCATTCGTTCTGAACCTCTCTCCTTCTCCATTAATTAGCTTTCCCTAGATAGAAGCACTTTCTGTGCTTTCCGCCTTTTCCCCACTTTAATATCTAAGCTTTGGCATGAGAATCTGGCAGTCTGTCCCACAGCCATTTATACAGGTGCTTTCTACTTAATGCTACCATTCTAGACACCAGAGATACAGAGAGAAAGCTCGGAGGAGCTGAAATGGGCCTCTCCCTTCTCTTTCTACTCTCATTGGTAGCTCTTGCCAGTAAGTTCTTTCTCAAAACAATAAAAATCTAGTCTTTTTCACTTCTGGGATTGGAAGCATTAATGGGTTTTCCTTGTTGTGGCCATTGTTGCAGGTGGAGAGATTTCGAGGAACATCGGCATCAACTACGGGCAGCTGGGAGACAACCTGCCGTCGCCAGCCAAATCCATCTCCCTCGTCCAATCCCTCAACGCCGGCCGCGTCAAAATCTACGACGCCAACCCCGACATCCTCAAAGCCCTCGCCGACACCGACCTCCAGGTCGCCGTCATGGTCCCCAACCAGCTCATCTCCAACATCTCCCAGTCCCAGTCCCTCGCCGACACCTGGGTCCGCACCAACCTTGTCCCCTTCTACCCCGCCACCCAAATCCGCATCCTCCTCGTCGGCAACGAGATCCTCTCCTTCTACGGCGACAAGCAGACCTGGTTGGACCTCGTCCCCGCCATACGCCGCCTCCGCCAATCCCTAAAAACCTACAAGCTCAATAAAATCAAGGTCGGCACCCCTCTCGCCATGGACGCCCTCCAGTCCTCCTTCCCGCCGTCCAACGGCACCTTCCGGCCGGACATCGCCGAACCGGTCCTCAAACCGCTCCTGCAATTCCTGGACCGGACCAAGTCCTTCTTCTTCGTCGACGTCTACACCTTCTTCACCTGGTCCGCGAACCACAAAAACATCAACCTTGACTACGCGCTTCTGACCCGGACCGACCTCACCTACACCGACCCGGTCACCGGTCTGGTCTACACCAACCTCCTGGACCAGCTCCTCGACGCGCTCGCCGCGGCCATGGCGCGGCTCGGCTACCCGGACGTCCGGATCTGGATCGCCGAGACTGGCTGGCCCAACGGCGGCGACTTTGACGAGATCGGCGCCAACATCCACAACGCCGCCATCTATAATCGGAACTTGGTGAGGAAGCTGACTGCCAAGCCGGCGGCCGGGACGCCGGCGCGGCCGGGTGCGGTGATCCGGGCGTTCATCTTCTCGCTTTATAATGAGAAGCAGAAGAGCGGGCCGGGGACGGAGCGCAACTGGGGACTGCTGTACCCGAACGGGACGGAGGTGTACGAGGTGGATCTGACCGGGAAGAAGCCGGACGAGGACTACAAGCCGCTGCCGGCGGCGAGGAACAACGAGCCGTACAAGGGGAAGATATGGTGCGTGGTGGCGGAGGAGCAGCGGAAGAAGGTGAACCAGACCACGTTGGGCGATGCGCTCGCGTACGCGTGCTCGCAGGGGAATGGCACGTGCAACGCGATTCAGCGCGGGCGGGAGTGCTACCGGCCCAACTCGATCGTCTCGCACGCGAGCTACGCGTTCAATGCCTATTGGCACCAGTTCAGGAGCGGGGGTGGGACCTGCTTCTTTAATGGGCTCGCCTCGCAGACCATAGTGGATCCTAGTAAGTAATGGGACTCTTTGTGTAATTATGTGTTAAGCTTTGAATAATTGACTAAGGAATACTAATGAGACTCACCTTTTGTGTTAAGCTTTGTATAATTGACAAAGGATTGGAATTTTGGTTGCAGGTCATGGATCATGCAAGTACCCCGGCACAACAGTGGCGTAAGACTTTTTAAAGGAACCATCACCATTAAACACAAGAGCTGTTTGATTTATTGAAAATGTAGACTTAATTAGACTAGTAGTTGGAAAGCAGGGAGAGTGGATCGAGGAATGTGACACTTGGGTGTAATTGCAACGGCTACATTTGCCATCAAGATTCTAGAGAAAGGAGCCTTGGAACGGACAGCCCGAGGGGGAATGCGGAAGAGGGCTTTGTTTCTGCTTTGGCCAGCAATTTTTGCTTTGTTTTGTGATTCCTCTTGCATTTCGGCTCCTCATCGCCTATGATATTGTCATGGACAGAGAAAAAAAGCTACATGTTTGTAAAGACATAGTCATCGAGTTATTGTCATTCACAACTCACAAGTAGGTTATTAATATGGCAAAAGCATGTTTCTTGAAGGGAGGTTTTGAGTTTGAACCCACCTCAGATTATATCCCGTTTAACCGTCTTGCCTCTTCTAGTTGGGTTATTGAAAAAAAGTAAAAAAAAAATACGGCACGTTGAGTAATGAATTACTAATGACCTTAATTCCCTTCCCCCTCGTGTGGTGACTTTCAGGACAGATTGCACGTGGTAGCTCCAGTAAGTAATTCGACTATTCTCGTGGAGATACTTTCCTGTGTGTGTCGCACACCATTCTAGCTGTTAATTGGCAAATGGTGAAATACACAAACAGCATGGTGTGTGATGCACACTAAAAAATTTCTCCATTTCAATTTTTAGGCATGGGCGAAGCGGCTGCTTCTTGGCAAAACGTCACCATCACACTAAAGTCTCGAGTCTCCGTCTCAATTGAACATGATCCAGAACTTCAACATGTTAGAATAAAAAATACAAAGGCCATCGATATTTTTTTATTGACATGTTATAACTTAAGCACTAAAGATATCATAGATGTTTACCAGAAAAAGATATCAGTCTCCCAAAGTCTAGATCACAATGTCTCCCAAAAAAATGATAGTATATCATAAATAACATGGAATAAACCGAGAGTAATGCTATATCTCCCACTTTTTTATCACGGCCAACCTCACGTGCTAGTATGGGAAAGAAGGGAAAGTGGAGCCCACAGCATTGTAATACATTAGCACGTTAAGTGGCCGTGAAAAAAAGCCGGAGAACAAACATTTTCCATAAGAGCCAGCTTTTAGCCTTTGTAGTTCGCACTGCATTTTCATTAACATTTGACCAAACAACACGCCTATTTGAGTGGGCCTCTATTGGACAATTCGAAACGCATGTGTGCCATTTCTTGTAGAATTGGCTAACCATAAGAATGAACTAATAACTTTGAATTTGTTTAAACTCCCAATCAATGTGCAAATATCAATAGACAAACACCTTCTTCCCGCCCAAAGTGGATTAACAGGTAGTCAATCATTTACCTTAGGAAAAAAAATCTAAACTTTTCATCGTACACGCAATTGTTTAAGGGAAAATTTTAAATGAGACCGATCTCATTTAGCTTATATGAACCTAATTTAAGTAATAGCCATTGGATAGGGATAGAGATCCGACGAGTACCCTCGAATTGACATATATTTGCCCCCTATATTAAGGAGCACCCTCGGATTGAAATCCAACTGCCGAAATGCCTAATCTCATGACCGGTCTCATATAAACTGGACTTGCTTAATTGCCTTTGTTCTCCATTGAAAAGTCTTACTTTTATCTCAACCAATTTTCTTCTTTTTTTGTTGACAAAACTCCAATTAGTCATCGCTAATGTATACAAGATTCAATAGAATCTAGTGAACTGTACAGATGATGCCAAATAACTGGCTGATTTTTTCGCAGGCAGTGGTGGACCCCGCCGGAGGTTCTCCTTCTGAACAAGTTTGCATGAGGAGCTTCGAGAGAGACTCAAATGGCGATCACCTCAAATCTCCTCTTGGATACCAACTCTTCTTCTTCCTTCTTCTGCTCCATCGCTTCCCCCAATATCTAATCTAGTTCGCGTCCTTCCCTACCTCTGCAGTTCTCGTCTTCTTTCGTTTTTGCCATTTTCCGGCGGATGATGGCCACCTCACTCTCACTGGGTTCGAGCTTAGCTTTCAATGGATACGACCATTTCCGAGTTTGTACTTCTTGGCTACTTCCTCGTTTTCCAATTCACCATGCTAGCATCTTTCGTCCTGTAAGCGTTTCCCGCCGCCGCAGTCGTCTTCATGCAAGGTCTACTGTTCTCTGTAGTACATCAGAAACTACTTCCGTAAGTTTCCACCTTTCTTCCTCTTCTTCTTCTCTCTCTGTTATCAAGCTTTGACTTTATGTTACTATGTGGAGTTCTCTGATAAGCTCTGACTTTATGTTACTATGTGGATTTCTCTGTTATCAAGCTCTGACTTTATGTTACTATGTGGAGTTGAAATTGATTGAGTTTGCTTGCTAATGATGTCTCTGTCTGTTTACAATTCTATTTATGGACTCTTCTTTTAACTTTTTTTTTTAACATGAGTTTGAGTTCACTTCTGGAATATGTTTTGTGCTAACTTTTACTAAGGTGGTGAGGTTACTAAAATTCTGTATTGAGTTGAAATTTAGCAAAATTGTTTCACTCTCTGCTGGAAAATCAAATGGCCTTCTTTTATTGTTCCGCTAATTGTTCTGCTTTCTGTCCTTCAAATGAACAGCCTTTATGTATGCGCCTGAAAGTTGACGATGCAATCACCCAGATCTTCTGTAATCTTTGTTTATCCTATTGTTTTTTGATGTCTAAAGTCCACACCTGTAATTTTCAGACCAATTGTTTTGAAGACGCTGCTATTTTTTTTTTAAAATCTGCGATAGTTGAGATCAGTGAATCTTAGGTTCCAGATCCGTACATCCTGAATTTTCCACTTAATTGTAGTTTGAGTTGCATCAAGCTTCAAGCGTGTGGCCTTGACCTGTGGTTAAATTTGCGTTACTTTCAAGCATTTTGACTCTAACTTGGTCCAACTGCAAAGAGTTGATGAACTTGAGCTGGAGTACGGGTTTCTCTTTTACTTTTGGTGACATCCGATCGGTAGATGACAAAGGCTAAAACAGTTTATTGAAACTGTTGATGTAATCAGAGTTTGTGAATGAAAATACTGGTTAACAACTTGTGTTTAACAGTAGATTGTGTACACTGATGTTGAACATTGACTGTTTGAACAAATTTTAGAAAAATCAGTTCTTGATAGAACTGACTATATTGAGCATGGCCTGGCTTGAGCTCAGAATGTTTGCCTTTTCAACATTGTCTAAAATTAATTCCTAAAATATATTACTTGAATTAACACAGTAAAGCATATTTCTTGCTGCTTATCTGTCGCATATCGATGCCTGATTGCTGCTCATATTAGAACAAGTTGGTCGACTTTTCCAAAGCAGTACTTGCATAATTTTTTTTTTGGCTACTTTTTGTAGCCTGTGGAGCTACGCGTCAGGAGGTGTTCTCCTCTTCTTGAGAGTGCATCATTGTTGACTGAGAATGTTTTGACCTCTAATGAATGTAAAACAGTACCTGATATATGGAAATCATGTGCTGAGAAGTATGGTGATCAAGTAGCGTTGGTAGACCCTCATCATAACCCTCCCTCAGTGCTGACATACAAGCAGGTAATTGGATATTTGGAAATTTTTCCCTCATATGATTATGGAATAAATATCTTGTATTTTGGATGATAAAGCTGCTTTATAGCAGTCTGTCTGTGTTGTGACCGCCTTAAATGGCTGCTTAATCAGCTTTGCAGTGTTACCAACCCACGCACAGAACCTTTTAAATGTTTTTATCTTATTTTTCGTTATCCATGCTGTAAGATTGATTTCACTATTTTGCATATGTGGGATGATGCCACCTGTATTTTTCGTCTCATGATTTTCCTATTGTACTGATATAGGGTGATATGTCATTGCATGACAGCTTGAGCAGGAAATATTATATTTTGCTGAAGGTTTACGAGTTATTGGGGCTGTTCCAGATGAAAAAATTGCCCTTTTTGCTGATAACTCATGTAGATGGTTGGTTGCAGATCAAGGTAACTAGTTCTCTCTTTGAGATATACATTTGTGTATGACCTACCCATTTTCGGAAATTATTTGTCATCATGGAGGGAGGCTCTAGAATAAAAAAGTTTCAAAATAAAATAAGTAGGACAAAAGAGGGAGAAGATTAGAAGAGAGGCATGCAAATGATGCCAAAAGAGGGAGAGGGAGACCTAAGAGAACTTGGATGGAGTTAATAAAAAAGGATCTGACTTTACTATCTCTTACAAAAGAGTTGCACAAAACAGGCCTGAATCAAGGCGTAAGATCCATGTCGCCGATCCCAAATAGTTGGGAAAAGGTGCTCCTTGATTATGATTATGATTATAATTATGACTATGATTTGTGATTATCATCATAAACCTTGTCCAGCTATCTGTGGTTGGTGATTCGGATTCTATCCTATATTTAACTCTTATCATAACCCAAATGATGGAACAAAACCCATGTGAAGAAGCGTAGTGGCAAGTTCTTACATCAGATTCCCTTCTTGATGCAACACTCTAATAAGGGGACAAGCAGTACCGTAGTATATAAGCAGTTTTCTTTACAGTGGGACTGCAATTGATATCTCATTCAGCTGACCCGAGACAAATGGAAAAGGCATGATGTGAGTTTTCATATTGTTATTTCTTTTTCGAATTGCCTTAGGAAGTGCGTCTGACAAGAAAATTTTGCCATTATGGTATCTCATATGGATTCTTTATAAATATCTTGAGAGAGACATGGTTGAAAAGCAATATAGAACCTGTAACGCTCGCCCTAGATAGCTGAGATAAGATGTCGATGATGATGAGATACATTTGTTGTTATAGTAATATCGGTAACTTGGGATTCATCATCCCTGTCATTATTAATTTATGAACTTTTGGTAGGTATCATGACCACTGGTGCAATCAATGTTGTTCGGGGTTCAAGGTCATCTATTGAAGATTTATTGCAAATATGCAACCATTCTGACAGGTAACTTTCTTGTGGATGATCCTAAGTTTTTGCTTTATCCAATGAGAATTTTTACATGTAAGGCTTATATTGAGTTCTCAGAATATAGGTGATCAGCTTGTGGAGAGTCTTTTTTTTATATATTATTTCTTTTAAATTTTTGTGAATCCTATCCATCATATCATACCCATATAATTCAGTATCCGTATTAGTTGGGATCGACAATATAAAGAGGGATTGATATGTTCCTTGTACCTTTTTCGATTGTCTCAAATTTCAAACTTTATGGATTCCTTATTGCTCTATTTCATACATAATCAACTTATGTCTTTGTTTCTACATTATTTGTCATAGAAATGAACTGTGATACTTCCTGTCATCATCATTTAGATAGGAATCAATACTAATAGTCCCATCTTAGTGCGTACCATGTATCAGGAGTATGTACTCCTATTATTAGATATTGATGTGAGTCATGTGATGATCAATACTGATAAAGACTTTCCTTGGTTTAGTTTTAATATCGATTGCTAATTTTAGGGCATGGCGAGACATTCTTGATGTGGAATGACATTTTTTTTCTGTTTCTAGTGGTCCTGTTTTTTTCACTCATTTTTTAATGTGTAGCTGTTGATTTTCTGAGGCATTAAGTATGATAATGGCAATTTTCCTCATATACTTGAACTATGCCAAACCACGCTTCATTGTCACTACTTATTTAACATTTTTTTCCTTGTTCCAGTGTGGCACTTGTTGTGGACAATCCAATATTTGCCAATCGTCTATCCAAGGCTTTTATGTCAAGAACAGCCATGCGATTTGTTGTTCTACTTTGGGGAGACAAGTCTGCTGTGGATAGAAAACTAACACAAGAATTACCTGTGTTCACCTATGAGGAAATTATAAACTTGGGACGAGATAGTCGACAAGCTGTACTGGATCCTAGATATGAAGGTGATCTGATGGCAAAATTTCCTTTAAACTCGCACGCCTTTTGTTTTCTATGACCGCATATAACTGCAATCTGTGTAAAAATTGTTAATCATGTTTCTAATAACATGTTTAAGGAAACAGTATCAATGACCATAAGATTGTTGTCACTGAACATGATATTGAAAAAAAATTTATGCATCATGATGAATGGGTAGCTTGTATGATACATCATTGCCATTCTATTTCTTATCCCACACTGTCTGGGGCCTAGATAGTGAACTTTTCTTTAATTCGAGTCATTGCCGTACTCAAGGAGTGTGTATCTTCACAAGGTTTTCCTCACTTTTGTTGGAATGCTCAGGAAGCTTATGGTCATAACTTGTTCAGTATTGCAATGACCTTTTTTATTGTGTCTGTTCTACCATGAAGAGCTTTTCTTCACCTTATCTCCTATTTGAAGTTCTCTTTCAATGCTCCCATTCCAGCATCTCTTCTTATTAACATGACCCCTTTGCGGCTGCTCAGAATTCAGCTGATATAACATGGCTGATTTCCTATTCTTGATACTTCATAATTGCATCTTAAGGCACCATTCTCCTTCGTTATCTCCTTTCCATGGAAACATGTTTTCCACTGCATCAA
The DNA here is from genome assembly GCA_039654745.1 of Houttuynia cordata. Lineage (NCBI taxonomy): Eukaryota > Viridiplantae > Streptophyta > Magnoliopsida > Piperales > Saururaceae > Houttuynia > Houttuynia cordata. The sequence goes on along the minus strand of CM077507.1, from coordinate 26,879,923 downwards.
TATCATGTTAAGAAAAAAAATCTTAATAATGTTATTGTGGTCTAAAGGAAGCAGCTTTTTCTGGCTTGATAAATTCCGATGTAGTTGTGCATATTTTTTGTTTCTTTGGCTATGTAAGATGCTTAATATTGCATAAAATGCAGATAGCAGTTGTTTATTTGCGTGTAACATCAATTCTTATATAAGATGAAATGAAAGGCCACAATACAAGATTTGCGGCCTACAAGGTGTTATTTAGTGAAGGATTTGGCTAACCTTCTCGATAACACTTTATTATTTATACCGATGCCTTCTATTGTTCAATATTAAAAATTTCATAATTTAAACATTATGCAAGTATTGCAACTTTGGAACCTTGTTTTTTAGTGGATAACAACTTTGACTATCTTTTAGTGTTTTTTTGTAGAATAAAAGAGATTAGATTTGGCTGATTTGGGTAAATAATGGTAGGTCAAAAGTATATATATGAAGCTATTGATTCTGACGATGTTGCCACACTTATCTATACAAGTGGTTCAACTGGGACTCCTAAAGGTGTTATGCTGACACATAAAAATATTTTGTTTCAGGTAAGTTTACACATCCTGTTTTTTATTTTAAATTAAACATGTCGGTGTTTGTCATCCTCTTATTGCTTGTATGGACAAGCTGCGTTCTAGTAGCAACTTTTTTATGCCTCAGTGAGTTCTATTTAACTGAAATTGCCCTTCTATTTTTAAAACTTTGAAGTGTGGTTGTACACTCTTGCTAAAGAAGTTTTTTTTTGCTTTTTTGGATAGTTAAATTTCATTAAAGAGCAAAGCCCAGAAGAAGGGTACACGAGAGAGAATAAACAAGAAAAATCCTTCCCAAACCCAGGGTCAAGAGAGACCTCAGAAAGAAACAATCCTCATAAAAAGAACCCCTTAAAACCAAAAGCTATAAACAAAAAGGTACAAGGGAGAAAGCAAAGACCAGCCTATTAACCTGGCATTAAACCATGCAACAAGAGACAAAATCTAACGATTCTTTCTACGGCGACCACCCTTCCTGTTTGCTAATAGGCTAAAGAAGTTGAATTGCTAATTTGGAAGAAGCATATGATATGGTGGAAAAGGATATTATTTGGGGTTAATATAGAAGAAAAGAATGCAGTGGGTTATGTGCATATAATTGAAAACACATTTTACTAATATAAAAATTATTGGTGTCAAAAAAATTTCCAAAGTTTCAAGGTTTTCCATCAAGGATGGGCTTTCGGCTATTAATGTTGTTCTAGATGGAGTCAGTTGCTAAGGGGTCGTTTGGCAACCCATTTATAAGTCTAGGAAATGAACATTTGTGGGCAATTCATTTGTCTCATTCATAGACATACCAAACAAGACACATATTTCATACATTCAGAAATGTTGTCCTTGTCATTGATGAGGGGCAATAGTGTCAAAAAATATATAGTACCATAACCTAACAAAGAACCTCAGGAGGTTCATTTTTGACAAATGGTGAATTGACCACATATAAGCCACAAATGCTCATAGGTGGGCAAATGTTCATAGGTCGACAAATGGTGCTATCCAAACAAGAAAACATGACAAATGAGCAACAAATGGGTTGCCAAACGACCCCTAAGTAGCTAACATGGTTTTAAAGCCCAAATATTTGGGATCTTCGAGAAGCAATGTTCTATGTTGTGTGTGCCTCCTGTATGTGTGTTAACGTGCAATGTTTAATGGTGTTTGCACTTGCGGGAGTATTGATATGTTTAATATAAATAATCTGTCACTTCACTAACAACTTAATCCTTCACGTTTAGGGCTTAATGATTCAGCTTAGGGCTCTTGTTATTTAGACTTATTGGAGGATTTTCATGATTTCATTGTAAATTTCTTGTACCCTTCTTTTGAGCGAATAAAATTTTTGATTTACTGATCCAAAAAAAAACTTAATCTTTCACGTGAAGTGGTAACACTAACAAAACCCATGTCTTCCTTAATCGAAAAAGAATGAACTAAGTAATGTACGGAAAGAGGTTCCATGGTGCATTGTTTTTACATGTAATATAGCACAGAAAGGTAAAGAACTGTAGCTTGCACTCAGGTGCAGGCTGCCATTTCTGTGTGCTCACTTAGGTACTGGGACCAGAGTGATGTGTGGTAATGGCCAAAATGAGGTTGAATGGATAGGTAAACCCTCATCATAAAAATGTTATAAATTAGGGGGGGGGGGGGCCTCATGTCCTCAAAAGAAATTTGGAGTAGCCACAACTGATGATCAATTTTGAGACAAAGACGATTTGAGTTGATTTAGTTGTGTTCTAAAGAGACCACAAAGAACTCTACTAAGGAAATGTAACTACTAATGTTTAGCGGCCTCTAGTAGAAAGAGAGGAAGGCCTATGATGAATTGGAAGAAGCTGGTGGAATAAGACATGGTTTTGTAGAGTTGTAAAAACTGCTTAAGATAGGATGTAATGTAGAAACAAAATCCATGTTGTTGTTCCCAAGCAAAATGGTTATGATATTTTTTTTGGCACTACCATGGATTAAGGGGCTTATGATGATGATGAGGAAGCCATGGAGGTTTTGTTTTCTTGGCATCCAAAAAAATGATGATGAGAAAGCCATAGAGGTTTTGTTCTCTTGCCATCCAAAAACATGAGAGGTCTGTGAACTTTTTCCTGACTAGAATTAGTAATAGGTGCAAAGGCTCATGTATGATGGAAGCGTTCTCATAGATTGGCATGGGTCTTTGCTCCATTTTGGGGGTCGGACCTTTGCTTCTTTAACTCCACCATTGGGTCTCACAATGCCCGGTCCTAAGTCCAAGGAAAAGGAGGAGGGTTAGTGTCAGGTTGGCAGCCGGCTATAAAAACTCCTTCAATCTCTATGGATCTGATAGGGTTAACATAACTTGCTTGCAGGAGATTAATTTTGTAGGAGAGAAGGCTAGGGAACTAGGGGAGGGCTTTAAACTAGTTTATGTAGGTAAAGATTTAAATAGGAATGGGGTGGGTATAGTGGTTGATATGGACTTGAAAGAAAATTTTGTAGGTGTCAAGAGATTTAGTGATAGAATTATATTAGTGAAAATAGGATTAGGGGAATTTATAGTTAATGTTATTAGTGTTTATGCACCTCAAGTAGGATTAGGATAGAACCTTGAGAAACAATTTTGGGAGGAAATGAACTTAGTAATACAAGGGATGCCTAACGGGGACAAGGTTATTATAGGGGGCATGTAGGGGAGAAGAACGTAGGATACGAGAGGGTGCATGGAGGTATGGTTTTGGGGAGAGGAATGTGATGGGAGAAGTTATTCTTGAGTTTGCAATATCAAACGATCTAAGTATAGCAAATGCCTATTTTAAGAAGAGGGAAAAACATCTAGTAACTTTCAAGAGTGGACCTCACAAGAGCTAAATAAACTTTTTCTTAGTTAGAAGGAAGGATAGAACTAAATGCAAGGATTGGAAGGTTATACCCAGTGAACATATAGCACTATAACATAGATTAGTTGTTTTGGATGTCTACATGAATGGGTGGATAAAGTGGAGTCTAGGATCAAGTGGTGGAACTTGAAGGGTGAGATGTTCAATATTTTTGTGGAGAGGTTGAGGGTTCAAGGAAATTAAAACTTAAATAACCAACAATGATGTGGAGTAACATGATTAATTGCATTAAAAAAGTGGGAAAAGAAGTACTTGGTGAAGTGAGAAGGAGAATGGATGTGAGGAAGTTCATATAGTCATCAAGGAAAAGAAGTGTTTCTTTAAGGAGTATTAAAAATGTAAAAATCAAGAGAATTGAGAAAGATATGCTAAGGTTAAGAGAGAGGCTAAAAAGACAGTGAGTGAAGCTAGATAAAAGGAGTTTGATGACTTATTTAATAGGCTAGGGACGAAGGAGTGGGTGAGGGACATATATAAGATAGCTAAGTTAAGAGATAAGAGAAGTATGAACTTAGAGCAAGTTAGGTGCATTAAGAGTGAAGATCAAAAGGTTTTAGTGAAATATGAGATAATTAGGGAGAGATGGCGTGGATATTTTGGGCATTTATTGAATAAAATTGTAGTAGTGGGATGGATATCGAGTCTAGTCCTGTTTAAGAGATAATTTATTTTATGAGATTCTCCGTAGATAAGGTAGGAGCTGCATTAAGGAAGATGAAGAAAGGCAAAGTTCTAGGACCTGATAAAATTTTTATTGAAGTATGGAAGGCTCTGGGAGGTGTTGGCTTAACTTGGTTGACTAGTTTGCTTAACAAAATTTGGAAGTCTAAGAGGATGCTAGAGGAGTGGAGGAGAAATACCTTGTATAAAAATAAACGGGATATCCAAAGTTGTACAAATTATAGAGGTATAAAACTTATGAGACATATTATGAAGTTATGGGAGAGAGTAGTAGGACATTTGCGAGGATGCCAGAGGAGTGGAGGAGAAGTACCCTTGTATCAAAATAAATAGAACATCCAAAGTTGTACAAACTATAGAGGTATAAAACGTATGAGATATATTATGAAGTTATGGGAGAGAGTAGTAGAAGGGCATTTACAAAAAGTAACAGAGAATCAATTTGGTTTCATGCCGGAGAGGTCAACAATGGAAGCTATAATTTTGGTATGACAGTTAGTAGAGAGGTATAGGGATAGAAAATAAGACCTCTATGTAACCTTCATAGATTTGGAAAAAACTTACAACAGAGTGCCGAGAGAGCTCATTTGGAGCATTTTGAAAAAGGAGGGAGTCATTAAAGTTTACATAGATATTATAAAGGATATGTATAAGGAGGTTGTGACTAGTGTACGAACAATTAGGGGGAAACCAAGGAATTTCCGGTTATGGTAGGTCTTCCTCAAGGGTTAGACTTAAGTCCTTATCTTTTCACCTTAGCTATGGATGATTTAATTAGACATATGCAAGGTAGTGTATCTTGTTGTATGCTTTTTACAAATAATATAGTTATAATTGATAAGAGTAAAGTGGGTTTGAATGCAAAACTAGAATTATGGAAGAAGGCTTTAGAATAAAAAAATTTCAAAATAAGTAGGACTACGATAGAGTGCATGAAATTTAATTTTAAGGAAGGTAAAATTATAGGTAAAACCTTAGTTGAAATAGATGGGTAAGAAGTGCCAATGTGTGATCAATTCCGTTATTTGGGATCCATTATCCATAAAGAAGGGGATATTGATAGTGATATGGTGCATATGATAAATCGGGGTGGGTAAAGTGGAGGGCAGCCTCGAGAGTTTTGTGTGATAAGTGTGTTCTAAAAAAACTTAAAGACAAGTTCTATAGGACATCTATTAGGCCTGCAATACTCAATGGAGTGGAGTGTTAGACACCAAAGAGAAGTCATATAGATAAGTTGAATGTAGCCAAAATGAGAATGCTAAGGTTGATGAATGAGATAACTAAGAGAGATATGATTAGAAATTAATATATTTATGAGAGTTTAGGGGGTAGCTCCTTAAAGGGAGAAGCTGAGGTAATATAGGTTGCGTTGGTATGGGCATATGCAAAGAAGACCAATAGATGCCCCTGTGAGAAGATTAAAAGGGAGGCATGTAAATGATGCCGAAAAGGGAGAGGGAGACCTAAGAGAACTTAGGTTGAATTAATAAAAATGGATATGACTTTACTATCTCTTACAAAAGAGTTGGCACAAAACAGCATGAGATCTATGTCACTGACCCCAAATAACTGGGGAAAGGTGCTACTTGATTGTGATTATGATTATGAGTATGGATAATAGTTTGTGCTGTATGTCATGGCTTTTGCAGCCGGAGCTTCATTGTCCTCCTAGTTTAGAAGTATACAAACAGAGAGGGAGCATTGGAAAATGTGGGTACCTCATAAGCAACCGAATGTTTTTTTTTTACAATTCCTTTTAGGTAAGGGGAAAGTCACTAAGGGGAGTAACACCGTGCCAGCATTTTTTTGGAAAGAAAAACAATGGACTTTTAACATTGCACACATTTTTGTTTTCATAAGCTCCTAAATATAAATATGCGAAAATAGTTTCTTTTTGTGCAATGCTTGTAGTGAAATATCTGTTGAAAAATGGATTCGTTGATTGGACAAGAAAGGGGCTCCGCTATGTTTTCTTCTGAAAGTATTTTTTTCCTGCTTTAATAGTTGAATATTGACTTTCCTGTTGCGGATAAATAACTTGTGGGGTATTGTTCCTGCTTTCATGTTGTAGATAAATAACCTGTGGGATATTGTTCCTGCTGGACCTGGTGATAGGTTCTTGAGTATGCTTCCACCTTGGCATGCTTATGAACGTTCTGGTGAGTACTTCACACTTTCATATGGTATCGAGCAAGTCTACACAACAGTCAAAAACCTCAAGGTATGCATGCTCAGAAAGTATTCTGCTTGGGAAACAGTGCTAACATGGTGAAATTATCTGGCGAGACTTGACAGAATTTGGATTCTGGATCATGCTTATATATAATTATTCTCTTAAATCACCATCTGATGTGATACTTAATTTTGCAGGAAGACTTGCAACGGTATCAACCGCACTACATCATCTCTGTTCCTCTGGTCTATGAGACACTTTATAGGTATTTTTCAAGGGCAACAGGACAAATTCTGAAAACTAAGAATGCCTAAAATGTGTCTCTCTCAGTGATTCTCTTGTATCATTCACGCAGAGGAATTCAGAAACAAATCTATACCAGTAGTGCTTCCCGCAAGTTTGTGGCACTGTCTTTTATAGCAATCAGCACGTTGTACATGGATTGGAAAAGGGTTTGTGAGGTCTGAAATTGACTAGTCTTCTGCCAATAATATTTTTAGCCTATCTATCAGTAATATGGATAATTTCATTCTACCCTTCTCTGGAGATTTTTATGCATTATATCCAAATGTGAATGCTGAGTAAAAGATTGCTGCATTAACGACTGCATGCACCATCTTGCTGAAACCTGGCTTTTTGCTAATATTCCATTTTCCCCTACTATTGCAAATGATCTGAAGGAATTTTTAGGGAAAATCACTGACTAGATCGCCAGAGAAAAGTATGCCCTTGATCTCCCTGCTTGAATGGTTATGTGGAAAATTGATTATTGCGGTACTTCGGCCACTTCATTTACTTGGAAGGAAACTAGTTTACAGCAAAATTCATTCAACAATTGGAATATCTAAGGTACAGTTACCGTCATCTAAATTTGTCTTGTTCAACTAATTCTTCTTTGATATATAATTCAAACCTCATTAAATGTCATGTCAGGTGTTATCGTGTTTCATAACCTTATTATTATTGGTTGCTTGATTGATTTACACGTGGCCAATGGTCATTTTTTAGAAAGAGTATTTGACATGATTATTTTATCTACGAAGTCGATATTGTGATTTACTTTTATTATGACTGTCATTGAAAAAGAAGTGGTTATCTGAATTGGTTTAAATCATCAACGTTATCACCACTACCACATCCCATTTTAGTGCGCTCCATGACATGAATCCTATTTCACCATCCAGATTTATCATGGACCACTAAAAAGGGCAGTGATAACCCTACATCAGATTCCTACACATTTCCATACACAGCTGATGTGTATGGCAATGAGTGGGTGAACTGATGTGGGGTCACATCAGTTCACCCACTCATTTCCATACACATCAGCTGTGTATGGAAATGTGTAGAAAATCTGATGTACAAATATCGTTTCCCCACTAAAAACATTGACAGTTTTATCTTTTTTTTATATGTAATTATTGGCACTTTTATCTTTATGCCCTCCTTTTCCTTCTAAAAAACACTATGCATACTTTTGACACTGGTGATTTAGTGCTGATGCAGGTCTTCTTTGCATGTTCCCTAATTACCTTAAAGGGATTTTAAATACGTGACTATGAATCACCGATATGATTTTGACTATTTATCATTGACCAACCTAGGGTGTGAAATAATGCATTGTTTTGTCATTCTTAGGCTAGTCAGAGGACGAGGAGTAAAATGACGATGATTAAAAAGAAAAAACTAGGGTGTATATATGTATTAACTTATTACGTTGGAGTAAGCAACATGGTAATGAATTGATGAAACTGGATTTAGCGAAAGAAACCTAAGAATCATCTAGCGATTTAATGACTCGATTTAGCTAATGTGCTAATTTTGTCAATGTCCTGTGTTATATGGTCAGATACGTTTATTTGGGTAAATGTATCCTCTTCTGGCCTTTTATAATCAGAGGGCACATCCGCACATGAGAAGAGGAGAGAACAGGAGCCTATCATATATGTCAGATTCAAAGAAATACTTGGTGATAAGTTAAAGTTGTCTTTGTTTTATTTCTTTCATGAAATTAGTATTATTGTTATTAATATGAGTGTTACAGGGTATTTGTCAATGTGAGAAAAAGTGTCTGTTTTATGAAAGAACAGAGGAAAAAGATATGTTTTTCTACCTATACTTATATCGGTGAATTCAAGTAAATGTCATTTCTTTCTGAAGAATTTGTATTGCAACCTTTTGTGCATATTCATCCATTATAGTCCCTGAGTAATTAATAAGTGCATAGTGTGCGGTTTAGTTTGTGAATTACATTTAAAATTTTGTAACTGTAAAATAAATCAGGAAAAAGGGTACAATAGGGAGAATCTTGGTAAAAGTAGAATAAAGTTAACAATATTAGTTGAGTTGTAAAAGCAACAAAAACTGTGGTTGTTAATATTTTATGATTAGACCTAAGGGACCGTGCCTTTTACCTAGTTATGGATGTTAGAGTATATTTGTTAGAATATAAAAGAAATAAATAAATAAAGATTTCCGTTTCCTAACAGCTCGAGCTTTTGGGAAACTTAGTTATCTTACATGGTATTGGAGCTCCAGGTTAGGGAAGGTCATGAGTTCTAGTCTCGCTGAAGGCATTTATATCCTAATTATGTTCCACGTGCCACGCTTGGTGGACACTTGCACGTGAGGGGAGATGTTAGAATATAAAATAAATAAATAAAGATTTCCGTTTCCTAATAGCTCAAGCTTTTGGGAAACTTGGTTATCTTACAATATTTACTTGTAGTTTTGTTTAAGTATTCAGTATTAGTCTTCCTCTTATAGAGCGTAGTTTAGTCAAGTTTGCTTTTGCTTATGTTACTAATAATTTCCTGTTTTAGGTTTACTCTTGTATTAGGGGATTTGATTTCTATAAAAGTTTAATCCTCCTCTTATGTAATTTAGTCTTCTCAATTCAGCAATATAGTTTAGTTGTGAGAATTTTAACAATGGAAGACCCTCAATATTGTGTACTTCACTTAAGCCGTCAACAAAAGACAACTCGAGTACCCATTTAGGTGGCACAGTTAGCAAGGGCCCCACTGTTTCTGCTTTTATTTTGTAAGCTAAGTTGTCCGCCTCCTTTAGGTGGATTAAGTGCTTTAAGCACCTAAGTGACCTCTTTTGGTTACTACTTTTGATAATTGATGCTGTTTTGTGTTTAGCTCTAATTTTATGTGAAAAGGTTTCTAAATTTTGTTCACATTAGTTTACAGCGGTAACAATATTGTCTTCTCTATCTGATGTTTCACAGGCTGGTATAAACGGTGGTGGAAGTCTGCCTTTGCATGTGGACCGGTTTTTTGAGGTCTGATGCAGTTGAAATCTTACTGTCTTGTTAAGCTAGTGTTTCCTGGGACTCATTTCTTGTATAAAAATTTTGTCTACAGGCAATTGATATTAAGTTGCAAGATGGTTATGGCCTAACAGAGACTTCTCCCGTTGTTGCTTGTCGACGACCTTCATGCAACGTGGGTAACATATCACTGCTACTGTTATGGACTCACTTCGGTTTTCTTGGACAAAAATTTGCTTCCTATATTTGTTTCATGTCCAGCATTCATATGCTTGTTTTCTTTCATTGTAAAAACAGTATCCAGTTCTCTGTAAAAGATACTTGACACAATTAATAGATTGAATGCAGTGAATGGGACTTAGAGATAAAGGAGATTCTAAATGGTTGTAGACATTCATCTGTAAGATATTGCAAGTTGGCGCTTAAAGTAAAAGATGATCTAATAACTAAACTGCCCGTAAGTGGATGGCAGACTCATAATACGAGCAAAAAATCTATTTTTCCATTATAGGCTTATTAGCTAATTCCACGTTAACATTGTTCTCTTAGTACACGAATCAGTAAAAGTTTCCCCATAGTTTCCTACGGGAGAAAACATGATAAGCAATAAAGCAACCATACGGAGAGGTGGACATGATTCGTTGGTAAAAGGTCTTCGTGAGATTAGGTGAAGCCCAGAACAATCTCTTGAATATGAGGATAAAAGTGACCGAATATATTGGTTTACATGAAAAAATCATCTTATATATTGGTTTTGCATGAAGAATCTATCTTAATTAAAAAAATCTGTTTTCACTCTCCTAGTATGCTTTCTTATTTCTATTTTATTTTCTATGGGAGAAGTTATGTTGGGATGGTTACGTTAAGCTGCCTCTGTGCTGACGACCTGCATAGTGATATTAGTATAGCTTTCATTTTACTATAGATTTAGGATTCAAGGTTATATGTGACTTATTCTGAAAAAAACTACTATTTAAGGTTATTGGCTCCGTGGGGCATCCTCTGCGGCATACAGAAATAGAAATAGTTGATTCAGAGACTGGTGAAGTCCTTCCTGCTGGTTCAAAAGGCATAGTGAAAGTTAGAGGGCCGCAGGTGATGAGGGGTTACTACAAGGTAATATTAAGTTTGCTGCTAGTACCTTTGTGACTCTATATCATAGTTAACAATCTAAATTTTTGTTCAGGTTAATAGTTAATGTGGAACTGTTATATGCTTGTTATAAATGTTCAAACATTGTAAATTAAAGCAGGATTCATTATTATCTTCTTTATCACATCCTCGGTCTTCTACCCAGACGTGGATTTCTTGGCCATTTGGCTATATTCACACCCCAAATTTGTTTCCTTATCCGATTATCAAATACACCATATGGGGGAAAAACTTCTCTCTCTCTCTCTCCCCCCCCCAGGGACTTGCTTCTTTTCTACTCACCATGTCATGCCCTCCTTTGCAACAAAGGCCTCTTTTTTTGTCCTCTTACAATCTGACGGTGGGCACTCAGCTTTGTTTTCTTTTCTAGACACAACTGGCCTTTAGGTTCTGGGCCAGAAGAAAAACAAAGAAGAAGAGGAAGAAGAAGCAGAAGAATGAGAATAAGATGAGGCAGTGGCAGCAGAGGAGAAGGGAGAGACGAGGCAGCGTCAGTGGATGAGGAGACGGACATTGTGGCAGAGGTGCTAGTGGGAGAGGAAGAGGTGAGGATGATGACGAGGAGGCGGAGGCGGCGGATGAAGAGGAGGAGAAAAGTGGGTGCTATGAGTAGGAAAAGAGGATGATGGAAAATAAGGTTCTTTTGGTGAGGTGACGGGTGTGTAAAAATACCCGTGTTCTTCAAACAAATTTTGCTCTGTAAGCAGTCAAGAAAAAAGATTTTACTTTTCCACTGTATCCTATTATAGACCATTTTTTCTTTGATGAATGCATCTCTAAATCATTTTGTTTTATTGTCTCCATTCTGATTCCTCCTTTTGGGAATCTGAAAAAGCTTCTAGTCAATGGCCTCTTTTGCGAGTGTCCAAACTATCTCAAGTAGCTTTCTATTACTTAAAGTCCTCTCAGAAACACCCGTGGTTTTAGCTTAAATAGATAATTCTTAAATTTCTTCCTAATAGTCTTCTCCACAACTTCTTGTTTTCACTACACTCGAGCTCATCTATGCGTATTATATACTCAACACTCTTCCACGTCCAATTGTAGCACGCTTAACAACCCTCGTACAAATTTCCGTTTTCAATTTAGTGGGGCCTAATGTGGCTGAACTCCCTGAAAATTTCTCCCTTTCAAGTCACCCTGGGCAGTATATATCTCTGGCACATAAAAGATGTAGTTATAATATTGACCGTAAGTTTTATGTTAAATTAATGATTAACTAATTTAGATACTGATTAAACAACTTGGATAACATGCTCATTCTTCTAATAATAATGAGCAAACAAAAATTTAAGTGTATTCATTAATCCTTGAAAGATTTGTAAGCTTTTCAAGTAATAAATTGCCAAAATAATTGTAATCTTTTTAAGCCATATGTAGTAAAAAATTCAGACTAACGTATTTATATTGTTTCTGCATGTCCTAGTAGAATCCTTCTGCAACAAATGCGGTCTTAGATAAAGAAGGTTGGTTCAACACTGGCGATATTGGGTGGATTGCCCCCAAATCAGGAGGTCGAAGTCGTCAGTGTGGAGGAGTGCTCGTTCTTGAAGGACGGGCTAAAGATACAATCGTTCTGACAACAGGTACAGTTGGCATGTACTTAGAAACATGGATCAGGAGCTGATATGGTGAAATGATAGGAAATCGTAATATGATGGAATAAACTGTCCAAGTTTAGGGGATAATTTTTAGGATTCCCCTATCTCTTTTTGGAAAAAGGTGAGCTCTTAATTAAGGTTTTAGAGTAGATTTTCTCTCTCGTAATTTGGTTAAGTCCTTAGTGTTAGTTCTTTGTATTGTAAAGCGTAGTTTAGTCAAGTTTAGTGTATTTGTTTCTCAAGTAATTTCCTGTTTTAGGCCTTGCATGTATTAGGAGATCTGATCTCTATATTTATGTATTTCAGTATTCTCTATTAATTACTACAGTTTTATTCATAGAGTTCCAATAAGGGGAATGACATAGGCTAAAAAATAATTGGTAGCCTTGTAATTTTACAAACACAGTAGAAAATTCCTCTCCTAGGCACATATCAATTGTTCATATACATGCAATGCTCAATCCAGTGTCCAGGGGAATAAAATGTTCGTTCAGTTATTTAGGATTTTGAACTCTGGATTACAGTATGTAGGCGAAAACCATCCTGTTTTTCAGCTATACATTGCTGATCCATTACAGGATTGTTTATAAACCTATTTATGTGGAAGTACAAGTCTTTTGTGTATTTGTCCACTGATATGCAAATATTCAGAACCTTATTATTGGTGAATTTTATGAGGAAGATTTATTGCAATTATATGTGTTCCAAGGAATTCAGCTCTTTTTCATTTATTGATTACATCATATAGGTGAAAATGTTGAGCCATTAGAGCTTGAGGAGGCTGCAATACGGAGTAATCTCATTCAACAAATTGTTGTCATCGGTCAGGTGAAGTCCTTAAGGTTCCAAGTGATCTTACATATGTAAAACCGTAGAAGGCACATGCGAGTAGAAGAAATGAAAATGATGTCAGATAACTGAGATGTCAGATTTCTTTTGTATCCCCTTGACGTACATGTTACTAGAACCATGTTCAATCGGGAACCAATTCAACCTATTTTAGCCGGAAAACAGTAACTCTTTTTTTGGGTACAATAATTGTAATGTAGTAAAGCAAGCAGAAAGAACCATATAATTTAAACGCAGTAAGTGGAATTTTGCAGCTAGCTTTAATATGGAACAAAGTGCAACTCGACCATTAATCACCTAGCTTGAGAGGTGATTAATGGAAATATTAAGATATATAATGGACTATTTGACTTGATAACTCAACGTCACTGTGTATGATGATGTATATCATACCAGTCATTTGTGTGTTGTAGTATGTGGCTGTACCTCAACCTTTTTAGCGGCCACTTTTGCGTTTGACACTATTCCTGGCATTTAGGTTTAGTCTCTGGCATCTGTTTAATGTGTTATGTTATGTGGTGTATAGGACCAGCGACGTCTTGGCGCAATTATTGTACCAAACAAGGATGAAATTTCATTGGCTGCAGAAAAGTCAGTCCCCAATGCTTCTGGCTTTGAACTTACAAGGGAAAAGATTCTCTCTATGCTACATGAGGAACTGAGAACATGGTAACTATACCATTTTTCTCGTTATGATTGTATATATATCATAAATGAGTATGATATGTTGCCATGGTATATATGTTAAAATAAGTATGATATGTTACCAGTTGGGCTTCATTCAAGTTCCTTTTTTTTTGTCCGTTAGTAGAGATCTTAGTAGGCTCAGTCCACCTGACTTTCTGTAATTATAAGTGCAAAAACTTCTTGCTTTTCAAGCTCTTTTGTGGGTGTTCAACTTTCAAATATCTAGCTATATACATCCACGTCTTTAGGCCTGACTGGTATTGCAGCTTCAAAAATATTGGTCTTCAACTTTTATCCTCATGCAGGACTGCCGGATGCTCATTTCAGATTGGCCCAATATTGATGGTGGATGAGCCTTTTACGGTAGTTTCCTTGATACATCCATTAACCATCATCTATCACTCCTAAAGCTTATCTGATCTTAGACAACCGCATATATTAATTATCTATTTGACTGCAGATTGATAATGGATTGTTGACCCCAACCATGAAGATAAGAAGAGATAGAGTTGTCGACAAGTACAAAGACGAGATAGCTCATTTATACAAGAATTGACTAGATGCACTGATATGCTCTCTATAATGCATACATCTATGAAATGAAGGTCTCTTTTAAATATAATCCCCTGTAAGCCTAGTAATATATTTCTGGAAGTTAATATTGGCATCAATCCCCATTTATGCAGAACAATGTAGCAACCAACTTATCTTTTCTTTAAATTGTTGTGGGTCTTTTTTTTATTTGGAAAGTTTTCTTGCAGCTTCTTTGCAGTCTTTGTGGTCAGCAATATAAAAGTAGAAAGACAAACAGCTTCCCCTGCGACTGATGCAATAATTGCTATACGTTTTCCAAACCAACGGAATGCCTTCTTGATTTTCTACTTTCACGGGATTTCAGCATGGCTTCTCTTGGGGAACTATGCTGTCTTGCCAGTTGGCTTCTTGCTGCATTTTACAATACTCCAAGCAGCCATTTTGAACTCAATGTCTATCGCATTATGCGCAGACATTGGCAAAAAGAAGAAAAAATGATATCCAATTCAAGTAGACTTGGACCCAGCCAGAATTCTCATCTCTTATAGTCATTTCAAACATATGAGCACTCAACTTTCAATGGTAATTATTAGATTATATTCAAAAGAAAGGTATATCATTGGTTAATTATTGCTCTCTTTGCTTTTATGTAATTGAAAGTCATGATCACCTATTTTTTAATGTAGTTTCAGTAAGGTTATTTGGCGAGATCTGGTGCTCAAATGTCATATTAGCAGTATGTTGGAAGTTTCTTCGACGAGTTATCATGGATTCTATCATTTTATCACTCAAACGAATATATTGGTCTTCTTTTAAAACATATCTTCAATGCTTATATCTTTGCAGTTTGTTATGAGCGGATTTTTGAAGACAATCTCTTCATCAAATGTAATTATTTACCGAATTCTTAATCAAGTGAAAATAGCATATAAGGCACTTGGATTCAAAAGCTTAGTTATTCAGTACTATGCATACTTATCTAATCTTTTTTATTAGATTATTTTTGTTTTATTTTAGAAGTTTTGCTCTTTGTAGAAATTTTTTCTAGGTGTTTAATCACCTTTCTTTGCAGTCTCTTCCCCTTGGAGCTTTTGCAAAAAAAATTAATTCATCCAAAAAAAACTTTCAATGGTAAAATACTAAAAAAATAAATGGATTTTACAGGTTAAAACATTCAAAAACTATAATTTTTTTTGTAAAACTTCCTAAATGATTTGCATTGTGTTGGAAGGAATCTAAAAGGTAGAAATATATGCTACTCCCTCCGATCACTTTTAATTGAGACAATTAGCAAAAATAGCATCTCCACGGTGAGACCAGTAGCAACCCTAAGTTGAGGTGGAGAGGCCTCCGCGATGAAAGGTTACTCCGCTTGCTTAGAAAGTTTAAGTTTTTACTGTAGATCTCATATATCAATAAAATTGATTAATTATTTGACATTATTAATTAAAAGTGACCAAGGGGAGTATGTAGGAATATGAAATATATTGTTTCCTTTGGTCTTTTAGTGCACTATTGTTTAGGGTTTCTTTAGTTTTTAAAATAATAGTCAATAAAAACTTCTAATTTGATTGGTCAAGCACTTGAGCACCCAACCGTGATTCAAGCAATAAAAAGTAAATTGAAGGGAGATTTACCAAATAATCATAAAAAAATAATTATCGATCGAGAACACAATAAAAAATAATTTCCGATCCGGGCTGCTGATTTTTTTTTAAACACTGACCCGAAAGGCGTCGGTTCAACTAGCGGCTTTTATCTAAAGTTTGAACCGACGCCTTTCATTTATAAATTAAAAGGTCACGGTTCAACCGATGCCTTTCACTCCCCTAGCAATTTTTCCTCCATTTTTTCTATATCCTCCTTTATTTCAGTAGAAGCATCGGTTAAACCGATGCCTTCTCTTACAACTTATAAAAATGGAAAACGTAATGGAAGATACAAATTTTTTAATACCTGATAACACAATATAAGCAAACTAAAGAATATCAAATGATCAGTAAACTTACAAACAAATAAATTAATTAATGCATCTATTATAAAGTTAAAATATCATATATAATACAAATCCTCATAAAAATACAAGTGTTTAGTCAACTTTTTTTTTCCTATTCCTACCCTGTCCTCGTGCTCGAACTGGAATCTGCTCAGGCTCGACATCAGGTATAACATCTGAAGACGAAGGTGTCTGACGTAGAGTACGAAGTGCACGCTATCGCATAGTATATACTTTCAAAGAAAGATGGCTCTCAACTTGATCGAGCAGGGAGGAACTGGCCAGGGCGAGGAGGTGGGGGGAGGAGGATCACTGTTGGAGAAGTAAACGCACGAAGGAAGTAGGGCTTGGTGCGATCGATCCCGAGGGGGGAGGCGGTATAAAAGGAAACGAAAGACCTTTTGGTTATAATGAGAGACGTGAAAAGCGAATGGGAAAAAAGATGAGGGTCTTAAACCGACGCCTTTAGGGTTAGTGTTTAAAAAAAGAAGTCAGAGGTCAGATAATCAGTATTATTTAGTAAACTCCTCCAAATTGAACTCTAATCACTCCACTCTATCCCTTCAGGTGGCAACTGACAACCAGGATTACACGATGCGGTCAGAAGATCCCACTGGTGCAGAACTCATGGCATGGTGGATATCCTTACTTGCCTTCGGCCATACATCAAACATCTCAGATTCTCACCACGGTTCCACGTTCCACCTCTTGAACTCGTCCAATCTGCTTAGTCATGGGTGGTTCCAATTTTCCAAAGTCCCAGCTTCCAAGTTCCAAGCAACAGTGACCGTCGAGAGATTCCAAGGAGCCCAGCCACATGCCAAACAGCTTCTATCTGTCTACATCCTAATTTGACCAATAACATGTCTCTCCGTCGTTTTTGTATTCAACTCTTTTCCTTCCTATATTTATATCCGTAGTTTAGATAAGATTCTCGTATCATGCAAGGCCCATTCTTTGCATGATTTCTTGGAGCATCCCACCTGGACGCATCCTCACAGTATCCCCGTCCCAGACGCATCTTTCCACCCCATACATACCACCCTACCTCCTTGTCTACTATTCCTGCTCACGTGATCCTTGCTCACTTGCTCGGCTCCTTCGTTTTGCCCAGACAGCCCTCTTCACTTCATTCTCTTGTATACTGTAAGTTCTTCTATCACTCTTTGCTGTGTTTTTTTTTTCCAATGATTCTATGTCATATGTTTATCTTGCCACAAGTCTTGCATGGCCTTCTCACTAGTTCAGTTTCCTAATTATGTAAACTTTGGGATCGCATGATAATAGGACTTTGATCCAAGGAGGAGTGTCCGTGTTTTTATTAGTTTTGCCTCGAGCTCTGGTATGGACTTTTGTTATAGTTTGGAGCTTTAGTGTTTTAAATGTTTTGCAGTGTGATATAGAGCCGGGCTTGGTGTTGATATGGCCAGTATTGCGGTAGCAACAGCCGGTACGGTGGAGAGCAATGGCGTGGGGTGCTGTGGGAAGAGGGGCCCCGGCTATGCGTCTCCCCTCGAGGCCATGTCGGGGCCGCGGGAGAAACTTCTCTATGTGACTTGTGTTTATTCAGGTTGGAATTTCTTCACTCTCCTTAATTGGGCATAATCGGGAACTTTCATGTGAGTATGATGAATTAAGGTTTCTGTCTACGGGGATTAAAAAGTGCCATCTCTTTTGAACTAATTTCAGTTAGTCATGGTGATGAAATAAATTTAGTTAGAAATGTGATGAATTACTGCCTGCTTATGGTGCTTAAATGTACTAGGTTTAGGATCGTGGATTTTTGTTATTTTTGCTATACGCTTAAGTTGATAAATTAAATGACCGATCGCTTGGTAGATGGACCAATTTTCTAATTCTTTGTAGTTGCTACTTTTCTGAACAAATTTTAGTTCATGCTGCTTCATCTTCTTTTTCTGGAAAGTTAAATGATAAATGCTGCCTGCTTAGCCTTTGAGATATGAATGTTCTGGGTCCAGGATCTTAGGAAGTTTGCAATTTTAGCTATTGGCTAAGTAGCCTAAGTTAATGGTTTGAAGGACCAATCACGCGCAAATGGACTACATTACCATTCTTTATGGGATTTTATCTTGACCTTCAGGTTTTGATATCCGTTTTCTTTCATTTGGTTGTGTAAAAGGAACTGGAAGAGAGAAGCCTGATTATCTTGCGACCCTGGATGTCGATCCGACCTCAGCAACCTACTCAAAAGTCGTTCATAGGCTGCCTGTAACTAATTTAGGTGATGAATTACATCATACTGGTTGGAATTCCTGCAGTTCCTGCCATGAGGATCCATCAGCTGCCAGGCGGTTTCTAATTTTACCTTCACTGATGTAATTTTCCTTTCTTGTCGCCTTCAAATTGTTCATTTTTGCTATGTTTGCAGATCATGGTTTTGTCTAACCTGCACTCTTGGAAGCCATTTTTTGCAGATCAGGGAGGATT
This sequence comes from Houttuynia cordata, assembly GCA_039654745.1. Lineage (NCBI taxonomy): Eukaryota > Viridiplantae > Streptophyta > Magnoliopsida > Piperales > Saururaceae > Houttuynia > Houttuynia cordata. Next base: position 26,861,095 of record CM077507.1, on the reverse strand, counting down.
TATGTGGTTGACACTCAAAAGAATCCTAAAAAGCCCTCTTTGCACAAAGTTGTCGAGCCTGCAGAGATCCTGCAAAAGACTGGATTAGCTTACCCCCACACAGCTCACTGCCTTGCATCTGGTGACATTCTGGTGTCTTGCCTGGGAGATGCTGATGGTAATGCTGAGGGGAGTGGTTTCTTTCTTCTTGATTCAGAGTTCAATGTGAAAGGAAGGTATTCATCTTCCATGCTGTCCGGCGACAAGTTGTGCTCTTTTTGCTTCACAATTGGCACACATCAATTATGATTCCTGAATGCATATTTCCTAATTGATGTATTAGTACCTAGATGGTCATAGATATTAGTTATGAATGAAAAAATTATGAGCTTCACCTAATAGGATTACAGTTTCATATAGTTTTCCAAAATTTATAGTACTATTAAAAGTGAAGGGGTGGATTTCAAGTAATCCTAATAAATAATGTTTAATCATGAGTCCAATTCAACCTCTTTTGAGATTTAGATTTTAGAAGACGAATAATAATATTACTTCATCTGATTACTCTTCTAAGTAATTAGGAATCCTAATAAATATTAAAACGATATGAAATATGATGATATATTTCACAGAATATTAAAAGTCCAACTAGCCTTCTTTTGAGCTTTTCATAATTAGAGAGACAACAATAGTAACTACTAGTAGTACAAATTGTGAAGCCCTTTCAGCACGTGCAAAATACACATGCAGTTTGACTAGTATGTAGCAATTACCTAGCATAAGAGTGGCCTGGGGTTCATTCTAATAAGAGATAATTCAATGGGAAGCTTTTTCTTATTGATATATTGCAAGTCGAAGCCCGAAGGTCTAATCTTCTTTGATAGGGGTGAAAGCAGAGTCATGGGGGATCGGTCTCCAGTCCTAAGATATCTCAACTGCCGAAGTATCCTGTTTGTTATTTAAAAGTTTATCACAATTCTTTTTACAAAGACAGGACATGTTAATTTACGTCTGCTTATAGTGCATTGGGAATTTGGGATACATAGGTAATATGTTAATGCCCATATTGTAGTGCCTCACAGAGTGGAAGTCTGGCCCTTCTGCTAGAGGAATGGTTGAGACTTCAACCCCCATATTCTCGATCATTGCTTGATACTACCTCCGTCCCATGTTAAGTGTCCTTTTTTAGTTTTTCAAAATGAACTAATTTTTAGTTCGATTTGAGGAACCAAATAGGACACCTAGTAGAAAATGGAGGGAGTACAAAAAAGAAACCGTGGGACACTCACTCAGTGTGGTGAGGTACTTGAATAAGGAAGAGCTGTATATGTGAAAACAGATCGCTTGCTCTGTCTCAGTAGATTTTTTTCGGTAGGAATTGCTTACTGCTCCAGAAATGTGTTCTTACAAAAAGTTGGTAATTAGGTGGGAAAAACCAGGTCACAGTCCCCTTTTTGGATATGATTTTTGGTACCAACCCCGACATAAGACAATGATCAGTTCATCATGGGGAGCTCCTGCAGCTTTCACCAAAGGCTTCAACCTCCAGCATGTTTCAGATGGTCTCTATGGAAGGCACCTGAATGTATATAGCTGGCCAGATGGTGAACTCAAACAGACAATGGATTTAGGCAGTACAGGACTCTTACCTTTAGAGGTTTGTAATCGAATGAACCCGTCAATTCATCTTATATGTACCAACTGGAATGTTTGTCGCCTGATTTTGTTTCCTTTTTAGTCGGTTGTGCTCCAGTGATTAAGGGCTATTTATAACACATGCCTTACCTGTGCATGTCTCTTTTACATGAGCAGATCAGGTTTCTCCATGATCCTTCAAAAGACACAGGTTTTGTTGGTTGCGCTCTATCTAGCAATATGGTGAGATTTTTCAAGACTTCTGATGGCTCATGGTCCCATGAGGTTTGTCAATGACTAATCAAATTTGTTTGCCATTGCTATCATTGCAGACCCTAACTTTATAATATGTTGCAGCTTGCAATATCTGTTCAACCTCTGAAAGTTAAAAACTGGATTCTCCCAGAAATGCCAGGGCTTATCACTGACTTTCTGATTTCTCTGGACGACCGTTATCTTTATTTTGTGAACTGGCTGCATGGGGACATTAGACAATACAACATTGAGGATCCCAAGAAGCCAGTTTTGACAGGCCAAGTATGGGTTGGGGGACTTATTCAGAAAGGAAGCAACGTCTTTGCTACAACAGAAGATGGGCAAGAGATGCAGTTTGATGTCCCAGAAATTCAGGTCTGTATTATATAGCTCTCTCATGCATGATTAGCCAACCAGCATTTTTCCTTCCTATTTTAAATATTGCAAGGATTCTCTGGAAGTATGCGATTGCAACCCAAGAATTTGACAATTACAGTATGTTAAACAGGCCAAATTTTATTTACTTGAGGTCTGATTGAAGCTATAAGAAAATAACTGATAGTTTGGTGTTTTCTTATGGATTTTTTTTTTAATTTACAGGGGCAAAGGCTCAGGGGAGGACCACAAATGATCCAGTTAAGTCTGGATGGGAAGCGGCTCTATGTGACCAATTCACTTTTTAGTACTTGGGACCGCCAGTTCTATCCGGAGCTAGTCGAGAAGGGTTCACATATGCTGCAGATTGACGTTGATACAGTGAACGGAGGGCTGGCAGTAAATCCAAACTTCTTCATCGACTTCGGATCCGAGCCGGGCGGCCCTTCTCTGGCTCATGAGATGAGATATCCTGGTGGCGATTGCACCTCAGATATTTGGATATAAACCAATATCATGCTCATTAGGTGAGCAATCGTGCATGTGATAGAAGACAGACGGTGCCTACACTTCGTAAATAGAACATAAATTGCATTTGCAATGAATAATGTAGGCTTAAGCCTGAACTTTACTCAATGAAATGAATTGCCGTAAGTGCTTTGAGCATTGATCCATCCATTTGGCTCCTTGTTAGTCCTGCGGAAGTGAATTCAAATGGAATATCTATGGGAAATTTATATAATAAGGTATGAAAAAAAAATTTAAAATGACGTACTGTAGCAAATATTTATAAAAGAGGGTATCTGACAAGCCACGCAGGCACCAGCGCAGCATTTTTTTTTTAAACTGACCCGAAAGGCGTCAGTTTAGAAATACTAAAGGCGTCGGTTCTATCGTAGAATTGCTAAAGGCGTCGGTTGGCTTCGGTTTGAGGCGTCGATTCTCAACTACTACTCCTCTATCAACATCCTCCTCTGGATGAAATCTACAATTTTTCAAAACCTGATAACATATCCACAAGCATTACACAAAACATATAGAAAAACATACACAAACATATTACACAACATTAAACTATTACAAAATTATACAAAGTATTACAAATGTACTTATAAAATTACAAGTGTTTAATTATTTCTCCTCAACCTATTCCTACCCCGTCCTCGTGCTCAAACTGGAATTTCCTCAGGCTCAACGTCAGGTATAGCATATGAAGAAGAAGGTGCCTGACGTAGAGCATAGAGTGCACGCTGTCGCCGGGTATATACTTTCGAAGAAAGGGGCCTCTCAACTTGATCGACCGAGGCATCTGGAACAACTAGTGATGGGGTAAAACCCATTGTGTCGGCTGATGATGTTACAACGTCTCGTGAAGCTAATAAAGGATCTGGAACAACCTCAACTCCTGGAATCTCAGTCATAACTGGCCGAAGCAATGGCAAACTCTCAAGAACATGACTAGAGATATCGTGTATCGTCTGACATGCCGCTACATAGCTATCGTAGGATTGGTCTACCAAAGCACTATGAGACTGAGCGTGCATTTGTCTCACACAAGTAAACTACAAAGGAACAAGAATATATGTTATCTACTCATACATATGTTAAATTAAATCAAATATGAAGTCGGAGATACTGACCAATGCCCGCTCAGTGTCGCCCTTCGGTTGATATAACATCTGGGGCTCATGCACATGTGGCATGATAAGTCTCCTCGTAATCGTGAAGTATCATCTCATGTATGCATTATCTGCATCTCGCTCCGTCATTGCAGGCTCCCCTTGAATGAGAGTGGTCGTCCGGTCATCCCATCTAGTAATATAGGCCGCATGATGCGACCTCCAATCAAAACTCCCTCAGCCTCGACGGGATGATCGTTCAATGAACTCCACACCAAGAGGGGAGAAAATTTGCTCAAATCCGAACTGCAACATAACCTGATCTGGAGCATGCATCTCCACGATGTCTACACATATAAGTGGCGTCCTAGATAGCCACACATGCGCTCCATCCGTACATACTCCAGATAACTGCGCTAACACATCATCATAATATGGCTGCCATGTTACCTACACAACATATGAAAATAGTATTCGTGTCACTTCTATTTATATTCATTATATTCATAACATGTACATTACGAATGACTAATACCTGGCCGGATCGCTGATAGTCTAGTTCAGATCTATACATCAAGAAGACACTGAAGGATTTACAATTTTTTTCTTTTTAGCATTCCACCTAACATAAAGAAGATGAAAAATACATTAGTTAAAATGCCAATAGAAGATCATAAAATAAATTAAATAGATAACACATATCGAACTCCTAACGGAGATGAACCATCTAGTGGAGTGCTTTGAATGTTTGGACGGCCAATATGCAATCTCTCCCATGACCATAGCTGTTTAACACATACACACCCAGCATGAATCAAATGTTATAATTGAAATAAACATTTCAGGGTGACGCACCTGGCAATCCCAAATGTGCTAGGTTGACAAGCTTTTGCCAACTCTGTACAGGTAGGCAATGGTGGCACTGCCCCATGCATACTGTCCCGCAGTGTATAAATCCTCAAACAAAAGAAGATACATCGGGTGCACATGGCTACTGCTGCTATCGGCAAATATAGTGCTACCGAGCAAATAGAGTAAATATGCTCGTGCGTGTTGCTCGACTTCAATCTCTGTGGCATCTTCCGACAGGCGACTGAACTGCTCTCTCAACCACAACAGACTTACCCTAGTTCATCCTTTCAATGATTCACGTGGAGGTACCCGTCCAAGAAGGTGCTCGTATACTTCATTCCAGTCAATGCCCACAGTCGAGCAACTCACCGCAATGCCATCAACTCGCAATCCGAGTAGTACAGCAACATCTTGTAATGTTATAGTCATCTCCCCCAAATGCAAGTGATATGTTTGCATCTCCCTCCGCCATCTCTCAACTAGGGCAGTGATGAGAGCCCTATCAATCCTGATATACTGTAACCATGTAAAGTGACCAAAACTTGCCATCTCTATGTATGGCAACATGTGCGGATCAACTACCCAATGGTGCACGTTTTGCCAGTGCTCGGTGCATTCAATGCACCCGAGATCCTATACACATGAAAAGTAAATAGAAATAGAAAAATAGTTAAATTTCTGCAATATCCAAAACTAAGGAGATAATGATTATGCACATACCTCTCCGTTCCATATGCCATCGGATCTGTGTGAGCTATGCTCTGTGAGGACGGAGGGATCAATCGGTCCTAGGTCCATAATATCTACAAAGAAACCAACAATTAATTGTAACTTCAAAGAATGTATAAACCAACCTACTTTAAATATAAAGACCATTGTAAGAACATGTACCAATCCGCTGAACGTATGTTTTGGCAGTGACGCCTATTATGTCCAAGTTGGTTACATTTCCCACAATGGTAGTGCGATCGACCATTTGTCATCATGCTCGTGATCTATACATGAAATATGCATTTTATTATCTCCTAAGCTTATGATTATGCTAGTGTTTGATTAGAATAACTACTACTTTAATATAGTTTTTTTTTTTGTAGGAAACAAGAGTAATACACAGAAATGAAGAGAAAAGTAACTCGAATGGTTAAATTATCATAACTTTGTCTAAAAAAGTCTGATTAGACTGATTCAAGTTTCATATTAAATTTCAAGAAATCAGCTTTCCAACGCCACCAACCACGTGCAATTCGGAGTTCAGTACAGAAAGTTATAGCTATTTGAAGTTTATGAACAGTAACTACGATCAATCGGCAATCAATACGATCGATCGCTAGAGCCGCAAAAGCACTGTATTGAAGGAAACGATCGATCGTATCTACTGGAATTTTTCAATCGCGCAAGACAGTAACTACGATCGATCGGTATCATACGGCGTCGATCGACAAAGCGATCGATCGGGGTAAAATAACGAAGGAATTGCGATCGATCGGATAGCGAATGATCGTCAATACGTACGATCGATCGCCGTATGCGGCAAACCGGAATTAAGACCTATTTCGACTTGGATTTGGAAGGGGACTTCGTGGTTTCTCTTCACTATTATAAATAGGCCTTATGGGAGAACGTTTTGGGCACCACATATTCAACCTAGAGAGCAATTTGAGACCTTGGAAGCTAGAGCAAAGGAAGAAGAAGATGATGAAGATGAAGATGATGGATTCTCTTCCCATGCTTGGCTAAACTCCTATCCAAGGCGTAGATGAAGCCCAATAATCTGGTTGTGTAGTTTCTTTTCTCTCATATTATTTTTACTCTAGTTGGTGTATGAACCTTTGTTATGCAATTAAAGTTAATTCATTGAGTTTATTCTTTGTGCTTGAGAGAGACAAGAGTGGATTTTAAGAATTTAAATCTGAAAGATTACTTGCATGTCTGAGAGGAATGTGAGTGTTCTGATTTATCATATGTTAATAAAGTTTCATTGATTTATGCTTGAGAGAGATAGATCACAATTCCATATGCTTAATCGATTTATGTGTTACGTCTGAGAGGAGAGCACTATAATTTGAATTGACAGGTGTATGTCTGAGAGGAATACACCAGCCAATTGGAAATCTTTATTTAAAAGAGAGAGAGAGACTTTACACTAGTTTATTGTGGTGGATTCGAAGCCTTGGTATTCCACATATTGATTAAATCTCAGCTTAGTTTAGTTTAAAGTTCATTGCTTTCTTAGTCTAAAATCAACACTGCTATTTTCTCTTGAAATTTGGTAAAGTATTCACCGTCCCTGAGGTTCGACAACCCTTATCAATACTCACCGTAGTACAATTGCCTTGTGCACTTGCAAGGGTTTAATTTTAAACGATCAAGTTTTTGGCGCCGTTGCCGGGGACGGCACAATAGTTTACCAGATTCTTAATATAATTAGTGTTAGAGTAGTTTAGTGAGTCTTAACTTAGATTATTTGTCATTAGCTTAATTTGTGTTTTGCTTTCTTTTGCAAGGTTAAGAGAGGACATGGAATTCTCGCCAACGTGGAAGGGCCACCCCTTCCCCTAGTTTGCATTCTCTTATTTTTCTCTTTTTAGATTAATTTGTGTGCTTGGTGTTTTTCTTTTCTTTCTGTGACTGCATGTTGTGCTAGTTGTGGCTATTAGGACTGTTAGTTGTCGATATCTAGGACTGATGATTGCTAGTTGTGGATATCTAGGGTTGTTTATTTGATTTGTGGATGTGTGATATTGTGGTTCAGTTGATGAATGCATGGTGAAGAAATGTCTTCACCTTTCTATGGATTTAGCCATGAGAATCCATATAGGAGCTTTAATGATTATTGTTCTTCACACACACCTGATCCCCTTCCTTATGAAATGCCCTACCACCCACGACCCTTATATGCTGATACTTACAACCATGGTTAGGATAATCACTCTAATTTTGGGAGTGACACATCTTCCCTACAATACACAACTTCTTATATGTCGGAACCATGTGCCCTCTGTTTAAGTCTCATTCACACCCCAGTGGAGTGCCCTTTGGCCCATGAGTACCCTGATTTTATAAGAAAATATGTGAATGAGGCCCAAAGTCTTCATAGGTGGGAGGATCATCCTAACAACCCTTGGGAGCAACCCAACCCTGGGCCCACTCTTCATCAGGCCCCTAGACAAGATTTCCTAAGCCATCAATTACCTTACCAATTAGCCTCTACTCCTCAGTATGGCCAACCGACCTTGGAAGACCAGATGAGTCAAATGAGCCAAATGCTCCTCTCACACTTAACCGAGATTAAAACTGAATGTGAGGAGATGAGAGATGAAATACGGACCCATGCCCAAATTGTACATTCTCACACACAGGCTCTTGCCAACATTGAAATACAGTTAGAACAGCTAACACAGGCCATGAATATGAATGAAGAATGCATTTTACCTGTTGAGCCCCAATATCCGATGGGCCAATTTTCTGACGAAGGGATCTGTTTTTCCCCTGATTTTGATGTTACATCCCTTCTTAATGCTCAAAGGTTTGACAACGAGCTTGAGTGGGCTTTACATAATGATCAAGAGGGTGTAGAAATTAAAGAAGAAGTGAATGTGTTGATAGAACCAAATTTTCAACCTCCTTCTATATCTGAGGAGTTGCAGTCTACGGCACTATCACCAGAACCTTCTATTCTTGAAACACCATTTATACCATGTCTTGACCAATCTAACTCTTTGTTTAATGAACATAACTTAGACTGTTTCATAGATAGTTTAGTTGAGTCACTAATTGAGGAAGCTTTCCCAATTAGGTTACTAGAAGAGGCCCCTAAGGCCAAAATGGTTGATGTGGGGGAGGAGGTTCCCTTTATATTAAAATTCTCTAATGACCTTCTTTCATGGTTAATGCAGCTCTTTCCAAAGCTTCCCTACCCACTACTCCATCCTTTTATTCCAGGATGTGCTCCATACTTAGGCAACAAAGATAGGAGTGTGTGGTGCAATCATTTAATTGATCCAGGTTGATGACTTGATAATCTGGATCAAACAGAATGATCCTGGCCCAGTCTGGCTGAAGACGTTAAACTTAGTGCTTGGTGGGATGCTACCCACGTATTCAGGTGTATTCTCTCCTTTATTTGATTTTCTTTGTTATATGCTCATTGTCATGCTATATTTTGTTCACATTGAGGACAATGTTCATAATAGGTTTGGGGGAGGGAATATTACTTATAAAAAAAATTAAAAATTGAAAAATCATAAAAATTTGATTAATTTTTAAGTTGTTTGTTAGTACTTTTTCTTAGGTTTTGATAGTTTATCCCATAATGATGCATGTTACAATTCTTAAGAGATTAATTTGCATTGGAAGTGTGAGTAAGTATAATGGAGGATAGATACACTTAAATGAGCATATCTTTCTGTTACAGTCCTCTTGGAACAGGTGCTTGAACTAAGAAAACTCACTCACACACACTAGTACATAAAGTAATACCATCTAGAGATTTGTTGAATGCTAATTTACAGTGGGATGTCTTTAGTCATAGTCATTGGATGATGTGTAGTTGTCTGTTGAGCTTAAAAGATCATGATAGACCATTTACTTGGCTATGGCAAGGGATTGGAACCGGAAATAGGTTGAGAGTATAATACAGCCTGGACAAAATAAAGATGTGCTGAAAATATGAATGATGAAAATAAAAATGCGAAAAAATAAAAATAAAATAAAATAAAAGGGGCTGCTTGACTTTATAGGATTAACTTAGGCTGATGCTCGGGCCCGAAGCGGTCTCTTAAAACCTAATGCCCTAAGCCAATTTGGTTGGGAGTCATTGGCCTGAGTCATTGCTAAACCTAAGCATCTTGAAGTCAGGCCTTACATAGTCCTAGCGAAAAAAAAGAAAAAAAAAAGTCTGTGGTGTATTATCCTCTCAAATCTAGAATGTTGGACCCGAATGAGGCGCGCAGATTTGTGCTATCATGAACCTAAAGATGACGATAACTATGTAGATTCTGATGTTCTTTGGTTGATGGGTAACACTGGATCTGTATAAACAGAAATTTAGAATGTATTGCTACAATGTTTTACACTTTCTACTATTTATGATTATCATGATACGTATTATATTGAGCAGAAATTTCCAAGATGAAAGTGTGGAATAAAACCACTTACTTGAGGGCTTCTATATTCCTGTTGATTATGAACCAAGTACATGTGGTTGATTTTCTTAAGCATTGTAGTATGTATTTATCGGGATAATAGGTTCTTTGTTTTGCAATGTTTTATTTTTGCTTTATTTTTGCACTTAGGTTAATTAGTTTAATAAATACATGTTTGTGGGTAGCATGGCTGCAAACCCTCACGAGACAACACTCGTCCTACTAGGGACACCTAGAAGTTTAACGGCTTGTTGCATATGCTCAATGCAATCGTGTTCCCTACGAAAGTGGTGTTTACTTTTCTGCATTAGTTTCTTTAGCTATTTGTTTGATTTGATTTGTTTTGTTTTGCTAGGGACTAGCAAAATCTAGGTTTGGGGGTGTGATCTATACATGAAATATGCATTTTGTTATCTCCTAAGCTTATGATTATGCTAGTGTTTGATTAGAATAACTACTACTTTAATATAGTTTTTTATTTTTTGTAGGAAACAAGAGTAATACACAGAAATGAAGAGAAAAGTAACTTGAATGGTTAAATTATCATAACTTCGTCTACAAAAGTCGGATTGGACTGATTCAAGTCTCATATCAAGAAATCAGCTTTCCAACGCCACCAACCACGTACAATTCGGAGTTCGGGACAGAAAGTTATAGCCATTTGAAGTTTATGAATAGTAACTACGATCGATCGGCAATCAATGCGATCGATCGCCAGAGCCGCAAAAGCACTGTATTGAAGGAAACGATCGATCGGCATAAAAACGATCGATCGTATCTACTGGAATTTTTCAATCGCGCAAGACAGTAACTACGATCGATCGGTATCATACGGCGTCGATCGGCAAAGCGATCGATCGGGTCAAAATAACGAAGGAATTGCGATCGATCGGATAGCGAACGATCGTCAATACGTACGATCGATCGCCGTATGCGGCAAACCGGAATTAAGACCTATTTCGACTTGGATTTGGAAGGGGACTTCGTGGTTTCTCTTCACTATTATAAATAGGCCTTATGGGAGAACGTTTTGGGCACCACATATTCAACCTAGAGAGCAATTTGAGACATTGGAAGCTAGAGCAAAGGAAGAAGAAGATGATGAAGATGAAGATGATGGATTCTCTTCCCATGCTTGGCTAAACTCCTATCCAAGGCGTAGATGAAGCCCAATAATCTGGTTGTGTAGTTTCTTTTCTCTCATATTATTTTTACTCTAGTTGGTGTATGAACCTTTGTTATGCAATTAAAGTTAATTCATTGAGTTTATTCTTTGTGCTTGAGAGAGACAAGAGTGGATTTTATGAATTTAAATCTGAAAGATTACTTGCATGTCTGAGAGGAATGTGAGTGTTCTGATTTGTCATATGTTAATAAAGTTTCATTGATTTATGCTTGAGAGAGATAGATCACAATTCCATATGCTTAATCGATTTATGTGTTACGTCCGAGAGGAGAGCACTATAATTTGAATTGACAGGTGTATGTCTGAGAGGAATACACCAGCCAATTGGAAATCTTTATTTAAAAGAGAGAGAGAGACTTTACACTAGTTTATTGTAGTGGATTCGAAGCCTTGGCATTCCACATATTGATTAAATCTCAGCTTAGTTTAGTTTAAAGTTCATTGCTTTCTTAGTCTAAAATCAACACTGCTATTTTCTCTTGAAATTTGGTAAAGTATTCACCGTCCCTGAGGTTCGACAACCCTTATCAATACTCACCGTAGTACAATTGCCATGTGCACTTGCAAGGGTTTAATTTTAAACGATCAGCTCGCACTATCCATCGCATTACGTATTCTCCTAGTGCGTGGACGACTGGGTTTTCGTGTCACTCTTGGGGGCTTCACCACATACATAGGTGACTTTTCCTCCCAAGATCGTCAATCAGGAGGAAGAAAGAATTCGACTGCATACACTGATCTATATGCATAAGATGTATACCAATGTCTAACTAAATCGCTGATGGGTCGCCTTCGCTTCGAATGGACAACAAGTAGATGACGACATGGATGTTTGTACATCTGAGGATAATTGCAAGAACATGCATGATCATTGTCATCCACCACATATTTTCTACCACGCATTGTTCTCACTTCATACATGTGAGAATTGATTTGGTCAACGAACATGCTGCCTATAAGGTGCGTTTGTTCTTTAATCTTTCACTCAATAGTAGGGGTGTATGGGGTTGTCATGACCAATCCGGCCGAATGTCGCTTCACAAAGAATTTGTCGATCCGATAGAATGTGGCTGACACTAAGGCCTGCACGGGTAATGATCGAGCCCCTTTTAACACGCTGTTTAGACTTTCAGCTATATTTGTTGTGGTCATTCCAAATCTTGTAAAACCATCGTGAGCAAGAGACCACAATTGAGGTGATAATCCACCTTCCTCACTGAGTAGCCATTTTGCTTTTAGACTTTCTGCACCGATAAGTTTCATCTTCTCATCAAACTCGTCTATGGTAAGCACAGATGCAGCTTCCCCTATCAACCTCGTCAATACATCATTTTTAAACTTCTTATGATAGTTTACCTTTATATGTCGCATACAATATCGGTGACAAAAATGCAGATGCGGAAACACCTCAGACACAGCCTTTTGCAACCCTTTATGTCGATCAGATATGATAGTAATACAGATCTTATCAAGGACAACATACTCCTTCAACATACGTAAGAACCATCTACAATTACGGTAATCCTCACCCGAAACAAGGCCAATTACAAGTGGAAACAAACCCTTGTGCCCGTCGTTAGCAGTCGCCGCCAAAAGGGCTCCTCCATACTTACCAGATAGGAAAGTAGCATCAACACTTATAACTGGGAGACAATGTTTAAAACCCTCAATACATGGCCCAAATGCCTAAAACTCCTTCTCAAACCGTCGACACGTAGTATCTTCCATTGGGGTCGTCACCAACCTACAAATGGTTCCCGGATTGGCATTAACTATTGCCTCCAAGTACATTGACAACAATTGATAGGACTCAACCCAATCACCATACACTACTTTGATGGCCATATTCCTTGCCCTCCATGGTTTTGTGTCTGAAATATCCATGTGAAACGTCTCCTTAATCCTCTCTTGAATAACCACTGGTGGGATATCCACTTCCGCTCTAATAGAGGGTAATATATGCAGACAAACAAATGCCGCAGTACATTGTCTATGACCAGTGTCTAGCTGAGTATTTCTACAAGTGTATTCGCCACCATACGTTTTCACTTTAAAATGATTCATCCCCTTCATCAATGATGCATGTACTCTCCATGGGCAGGCAGGGTATTGACATTTGGCTGTGTACTGTGTCGGACTTGTATGCAACACTTATATCGAACATCATGCGCTATTGAAAACTCCCTCAATGCGTGTACAAATTCATCTTTATTAGAGAATATTTGTCCCACATATATTGCTTCCTCATGATATGTCTCCTCATGCAAACCCCGATTAATTGCCCCAGCTATTTCCTCATCGGTTAGTCGCGCCCATGGGGGCTCCTCCTCATATGGCAACTCCTCCTCAAAATCATCCAAGTTATCCGTAGCAATTGCGATGTCCACCAATTCATCTCCCTCATTATCAACCGTCTCTTGCACACTATCCTCTCCTCGTACATCTTCAACATCAATAACCGGTGAATTCGGCATTTGTTCATCATTTTCCCCATCCTCTTCCTCATTCTCCCCTTCGTCTTCATCATCATTCATATTTCTTTCTTGCATACCACTTGAACCAGTGTAAAAATAAGGGTTATCAAATGATGTTTGTGTGCCAAACCATTCACCACTTCGTGCCATGCCAATATTCATCGCTTCATGAGCATGAGATGTGTGCCTACATTATACATTATAAACAATTCATGATACCGTAAGTTTAATGGTATTCAATACATATTTTAAATAAACTTACCTCAAACTATGTGAAATTTGGGGTTCGTTGCACGCTAGTGATATAGACAAATCTTCTTCATTATCATCCACACGCCTTCCTCTACAGTGTCCACTCGACCTATTTCTGCGAGCACTCCTACTTCCGCCTTCACCATTATTTCCAAACCTAGGCATGCGCGCCTCTTTTTCTACGCATAGCTCGAAGCTAAGCACATGAGGTGCAAAATAGAACATTTGTTGCATAGAATTATCATTGTCAATTGGTATTACGGTAGTCCTTCCTCCATAAACAAACATCTTGTACTTCATACGAATTTTCCACAATCTTTGGTCCCATCCCAATTTGTTTACCACTTGCATCTCTAGTTCCTCGTAAGTACTTGGCTTATTAATAAATAATCCTACACTTTAACCGCCTTTATATTCACCTCTATCAATTCTGCCACCATACATTAAGACAAATAGAATCATTTCTCCCGCCATCTCTTCTCACAAAACTTTTAAGAAAGAAACACTATCAAATACTACACAAATATAACATACTTAATTTCATATGATGCATCTACATTCATACGTATTTCTAACATATATTAAAAATATATATTACCTATAAAGACGCACGCGATGGGGCGATGATGTGGCCGGGGCGAGGAGGCGAGCCGAGCAATGGCCTGGGCGAGGACGGGGAGCTGAGTTGGCTGAGATGGTGCCGATGACGTGATGGTGCCCGAGACAGTGGTGATGAGGCGGAGCTGGCCGGGGTGAGGCGCGACGGTGGCCGGGTCGATGAAGGACGGTGGCCAGGTCGAGGAAGGACGGTGGCCGTGGCGAGCGCAAGGCGGTGGAGTCGGGGCGAGCACGGGGCAAGGAAGGTGGAGATGGGGCGAGCGCGGGGACGGTGGCCGGGGCGAGCGTGGGGTGAGGAAGGTAGTGGAGTCGCCGCCTAGACGATGGCGGGGAGGCGAAGGCAAAGCCGACGAGTCGTCGGAGAGAAAAGATGATATTTAGGGTTCGGTGCGGCCGAGCCCGAGTCCGAAATCTAAAAACATAATTGAAGGCGTCGGTAGAACCGATGCCTTTCAGTTATAACGAAAGGCGTCGGTTGAATTGTGCGAAAAAAAAAATGAAGGGAGGGAAAGGCGTCGGTTGAACCGACGCCTTTAGTATTTCTACGAAAGGCGTCGGTTCGATGCCTTTCGGGTCAGTTTAAAAAAAAATGCAACGCAGGCAGGCACCTGCGTGGCTTGTATGTCATTTTAAATTATTTTTTTATACCTTATTATATAAATTTTCCAATATCTATCCCTTTGTTGTAAATGAATTTTTCTCCAAGTTTTTTTGGCTTATGTAATTCCTCTTATAAGTTGAAACAATTCGTTAGCTGAACGTGACTAAAATCATCCATATGCGCTAAAATCATTCATAGCTGAACCTCGGAGTTTATGGAATTGTGGGTCGAACAGTCTTTATGGAAATAACTATTTCTTCCAAATTACTACCAAGGAGGACTGGATTGGAGTTCTCCCGTTTGTAAAAAAGCCTGCAATCTTCCATCATTGGCAGGAATTTTATGACCGTGTTCAGCCGAGCTTGGGGCAGATCAACCCCCCACAACTAATCCAACTTTCCAAACATGCTAGTTCCAACTTCCAACTGCCCATGACTGGGAGTGGGAGTCCCTTCGCTTCTCAGTTCTTACTACATCCCCTCCAACATATCTTCCCAAAAGAGAGTCAATGTGCGTTATGAGAAAATGATAATGCTACATAAAATCTGTACATCACCCATATAATCATGAAGTGGCGGATTTTTGGGATTATTCACTTGGTTGATGGATTTTTGGGAGGGTGTTTGAGATTTTTCACGATCTAAACGGCCCTTAGTCTTTTTGGTAATTTATGACTAGCGAATCTAACAGCCCAAAAGAAAAAGGAAAAACTGCCCTGCGCTGCAGGCGGGCAACCGTCGGATCAGTGGGCCTCATGTGATCTGACGGCTGCAGGCTAGCCCTTCTCATATAAAAATGCTCATCTGGAGTTTGTAAGAAATCCAATTGTTTGAGCCCAGGTGCGCTTAGCGCATAAACAAAAGACCGGGCAAAAACATGCCATTCGGAGGCGCACGACTCTGGTCCAGTCCCACCCTGGATACCAGGGAAGACAAGTCAATGCCATCATCCATGGAGGAGACGACGACCAACTAGTCGCCATTCCCTCCTTCCTTCCCTTCCGATCCTCTGAGCCTAGAAAAAGGACTTCTTTTTTCCATTCAACTGCTGCCGCCGGTGATAATTGGGAGATGATGGAGGGAAGTAACGGGGGCGGCGGCGGAGGAGGTGCAGGTGCTGGGCCGGCGCCGTTCCTGCAGAAAACGTACGACATGGTGGACGACTCGGCCACCGACGGCATCGTGTCGTGGAGTGCCAGCAAGAACAGCTTCGTCGTGTGGAACCCGCCCGAGTTCTCCCGCCTCCTCCTCCCCACCTACTTCAAGCACAACAATTTCTCCAGCTTCATCCGTCAGCTCAACACCTATGTATGCGGTCCCCCTCTTTCTCACCCTCCTTGCTGATCTGATCTCTCTGCTATGTGTCTATTTTGGGTTTTGGAAAGTTATGTCAATTTTGTTTTGCCTTGAATGGATCCTGTGGATATGTGATGATAAGTATGATCTGGATAGTTTCAAAAAGAACATACTTTACATGTTTTAATGGATTCAAAGTTCCGGCTGCGAAATGAAATTTGTTTTTTTTTTTAAGGTTTTGGCATTGAGCCTTTGATAAGTGAATTCATGGGGTATTTGATTTTCCTGAGATGTGGGCTGGCCACATTCTTATTATTAGAACGATGAGCTTGTTTTAAAAGTTATTTCTGTGTTTGTTTCTCTCCGATAAGCTGCAATTGCTTAATTGTGCTTCCTGTTTGCACAATTTTATTAGGAATGCTTGGAGGATACAAATTGAAAAACTAGGCAACATTTACTTTTATACAAGAAAGTTTATATTCTCTCATGGAGAACGTTTTGCCACCTCTTCCTGTTAATAATGAACTTAACTGATAGAAGATTATGCTTCTGTGCACGTCTTGCCAAAGCCTCTTTGTCTAAGTTTCCACCTTTGAAACTATCATGAGGGCCTTGCTACGCTTTGTCAACTAGCTGCATTCACCATGCTCAACACAACACAGCATGGAAGAGAAAGCATAGCGGCACTGATTTTCATGTCGTCATCCCTCAAAACTTCTTTATGCAATTCCTGATTATGTGCTGTTCAAATCTGAAACAAGGAATCAAATTTGGAAGTCCTTGAATAAATCTTCTAATAGACAATCTGTACATTTTGTAATTGTGAGTTGCTTGAATGTCTTGTTTTATATGTTGATTGCCAACAGGGAAATTGCTCTTCCAGCTCACATGGTTCTTGCAAGACATCTGGTAGCAATGCTGGTCGAAAGTTGGTACCATCAATTGACACTGAAACGAGTCTTGAGCCTACTTTTGCCATCGACCAAACAGAATTGAATAGGGGGGGAAAGATTATCATAATCATAATCAAGTAGTGCCTTTTTCCAACTATTTAGGGTCGGCGACATGGAGCTCACTCCTCCATTCAGGCCTGTTTTGAACTACCTCTTTTGTAAGAGATAGTAAAGTCCATCCTTTTTTATTAACTCCATCCAAGTTCTCTTAGGTCTCCCTCCCCCTCTTTTGGCATCATTTATATGCATCCCTTCTAATCTTTTCACAGGGGAATCTATTGGTCTTCTTTGCATATGCCCATACCAACGCAACCTATATTCCCTCAACTTCTCCCCTAAATGAGCTACTCCTAAACTCCCACAAATATATTCATTTCTAATCCTATCTCTCCTAGTTATCCCACTCATCCACCAATATTCTCATTTCGGCTACATTCAACTTATCTATATAACTTCTCTTTGGTGCCTAGCACTCCGCTCCATAGAGTATTGCAGGCCTAATGGTTGTCCTATAGAACTTGTCTTTAAACCTTTTTGGAACACGCCTATCACACAACACTCCCGAGGCAGCCCTCCACTTTACCCACCCCGCATTTATCCTATGCACCACATCACTATTAATATCCCCTTCTTTATTGACACTTTTTGCCCATCTATTTCAACTAAGGGTCTACCTATAGTTCTACCTTCTTTAAAATTAAATTCCATGTACTCTGTCTTAGTCCTACATATTTTAAAACCTTTTGATTTTAGAGCCTCCTTCTATAATTTCAGTTTCACACTCAAACCTACTTTACTCTCATTAATTAAAACTACACAAAAAATATACACCAAGGTATATTATCTTGTAAATATCCAGTAAGCTCATCCATAACTAAAGCGAAAAGATAAAGGACTTAAAACTGACCCTTGATAAAGACCTACCGTAACCGGAAACTCCTTAGATTTTCCCCCAATAGTTCGTACACTAGTCATAACCCCCTCATATATATCCTTTATGATATCTATGTAATATCTTACGACTCCCTTCTTCCAAAAACTCGAAATGAGCTCTCTCTGCACTCTGTTGTAGGCTTTTTTTAAATCTATGAAGGTTATATAGAAATTTTATTTTCTATCCCTTTACCTCTCTATTAACTGCCGTAATATAAATATAGCTTCCGTTGTTGACTTCTCCGGCATAAAACCAAATTGATTCTATGTTGACCTCAGTTACTTTTCTGCCGTAGGAAAAAAGAATATATTCTAATAAATTATTTGGAGTTTTATATTCTTAATATTATGGAGAAACGAGGGTAGATTGAGTTTTGATGCCTATTTAGGGTCCGTTTGGTTATGACTTTTAGAAGTAGTGAAGTTGGATTTTCAAAATGAAGTAGAATTGGTGTTTGGTTTGGAATTTAAGTAATGATGGTATGTGGTGTAATTTTCAAAAACTGACAGGGGCTGTTTTAAATCATGATGGCTCTGTTTCTGTTGTTTTTTTTTTAAAAGTACCATTGTCAGTTTTCAGAAATTACATCAACTGCCATTGCAAGAAGCTCATATGACTTCTTTGGGGAAATCTCCTCCTGAGGAGATTTCCCCAAAGAAGCTGGATTCTAAAAGAATCCAGCTTCTTAGGGCCCGTTTGGAATCCAGCTTCTTTGGGCCAACCAAACGGGCCCTTAGAGTAGTTCTTTTTCAGAATATCCATGTATATGTTATGGGACTTTTGATTTTTCTGGAAAATCCAAAGTTTATAGGAGATCCTTGTTAAAATCCTTTCCCAACAAGGATCTCCTATTATACGATTATTATTGCAACTAATCTTTGATTACCCACTGCAGTTGTAAATTGAAGAGCTTGTAATTTGGAAGATGATAAGTAATGAATATTTGAGTTAAATTTTTTCCTGTTGCAGGGATTCAGAAAAATTGACCCAGAGAGGTGGGAATTTGCCAACGAAGAATTTGCAAAAGATCAAAAACATCTTCTCAAGAACATACACAGGAGAAAACCCATCCATAGCCATAGCCATCCCCACAATTCTCTCGGTGATGCAGAAAGAACAGCGCTAGAAGAAGAAATTGAGAGGTTGTCACGTGAGAAAATTGACCTCCAATCTGATCTTTTGAGATTCGAACAACAGCAATCAGGAACAAGTGCTCATATGGATGTCTTGGAAAAACGTGCCCAGGAAATGGAACAACGGCAGCAAAGAATGATGTCATTTCTTGCTAAGGCAGTTAATAACCCTACTTTTGTGGAACACCTTATCCGTATGGCTGGAGCATCTGTGGATTTTTCTGTGATTAGTAAGAAGAGAAGGCTACCGAGAGCTGAATTTGTTCAGGAAGTGGTGGACAATAGTTTTGTTGACATCCATAGCAGTACCTCAAAGCCTGATTATGGACAATATTTTCACCAAGATTTTTCTAATAAGCTGAAGTTGGAATTGTGTCCTGCTGTTTCTGATATGGTCTCAGCAAGTGTTCAGAGCTCTACTGAAGATGGTGGGTGCCCATTAAAGAACTTAGTGGAAGAAGATCCTAAAGTGGCTCGGTTGAGAACAAGCAGCTACTCTACTGAACCTGAGATGTTGGAGCTCTCAGATACTGGAACATCTTTTGGGTTGAAGAAGATTCTCTCTCTTTTTGGTCAAGCAAGAGTAAATGAAAACCCTAAAGATGGAGAAGGCCATGTTTGCTGCCAATTGAACTTATCATTGACTTCTTCACCACTGGATGTTAACAGACCTTCTTACGGCTCTAGTCAAGATCTAGGTACTTCCATTGAATTAAGGTCAAGCCCTAATATAAAAGAAGTGGAGCCTGAAGCTCTTAGTGGGAAAACTCCTGACAAGGAGAATGCCAGGCCCTCTACACAAGGGCCTCCACACAGTAATAATCAAGCGTCAGGTGTTGCTCAGGCCCGAGCAAACGATGTTTTCTGGGAACAATTTCTAACGGAAAGGCCGGGCTCTTCAGATACTGAAGAGGCTAGCTCTGGTTTAAAATCTCAGAGTTGTGATGAACAAGAAGAGAGAAAAAAAGGAAATGGGTTGCCATGTAGGAACAAGGACGATATGGAACAGCTCACACTCTGATTTTCATGTAGTTTAGATCACTTTGGGTTTTGCTCAACAGTAATGTGTTGTCCACTGGGTTGTTTGAAAGAAGAGTTCTCTGACCATTGTATTTTATGCCGTTGAAAATGACCCATTGCTTGTTCTTGAAGGGAACATCTTAAATCGCGAAACAGCAAACATGAAACAGGCCAGAGGTGTTGCCTTTTTTTTTCATGAATTTATTAGCTGACAGGCAACAATTTACGTCGACCAATCAGAGCACTTCAGAGGCTGATGGTGTCGGGGAAGGAGACAAATAAGACATTGGAGGACTGAAAGAGAGCTGATGACTAATTGTACAAGCTTCAGCTAAATAAGAAAGTTGAAGCCTCATTAGTACCCTCATGGCTGTTCATATGTTTTGGTTAATTTTATTTGGTCATATTCAAATTGTAGTTTACATCAATATTTTCAGAAAAAAAATCACTCATTTCTTCCCCTCCCCCGGGCATGGAAATCTGGGTTCCGTCCCTGCTCTTATCTAACACTGGATGCTGAATCAACGTTGTGGCTAAGGCCAATGATCTGCAATAGGATTAATTTGCTGTATCATCATGAAAAAAGGGTTGCAGAATTTTCCTAAGCAACAATATGCAGAGCTCAAGATTAAGTGAATTTTTATTGTATGTTATAGAAGCTAGTAAAATGGAAATTGTCATGGTTGCCTTGAATTAGTCCGGGCCAGCGCCACTTAAATGCTGTAAATCAAGATCAGCCTCGAGGAAAAGGACGACACTGCAGAGTATACATTTGTTTGGACTCCTGTTTGAAGACAAATTGCAATATGTAATTACTGTTGATCACCATTGCTGAAGAGCTTATCATCACTTAAAGTTCTCCCAGCATTGGTTGGCTAGCTCTCTCCATTTCTTGCTGTAATCAAAGGTCGGTCAGGATCAAGCAAGAGGTTCTGCAGGAACTAAGTCAATTCATGATAACCCAAATGTGGCAGATCTTACATTGAATTTTATAGATAAATAGTTGTCTTCATCCGAATTACTGAAGATCGACGCTCCAGGAAAGTGAGAGTAAATCCCATGAGGTTCACCGGGAATACTGAATAGCCAGCCTCTCCCATCTAAGAGTCTTGATATCATTGGGTAGGACCGTTCAACACCATTGGAAGCCAGTTGCCATAATCCTATGAAAGCCAAACAAGAAATTCGTAGTAGTAAAGTATGGGATTGAAGTAATGGAGAAGAAAGAAGGCGCACACTATGATTTCAATGGACATTTGTGGTTGACAGTGCTTATAAATCACATGACCCATGTCATGCTCACCCAAGGAGCTGACCCCAGTTTAAAAAGAGCTTGGCTTCCCCTCATGTCACTAGCCCATGTTCCCTCCATTTCTTCTCTCAAAAAAACCAAGGAAAAATGGGAATCCCATGACTCCCTTTTTCCTTCTTTATCATGGCATTAATGCTCTTGTTCTTTGAGCCCCGATTCTTGTATTGCAGGGCAGGTAATCATGATCCATGGGTAACTAGTGCAGCGGCGATAATGGTGCGGCGAGCAAATGGAAGGGGAGTGCGCAGAGATGGAGATGGATTCGGAGATCAATAGGAGAATTATATTTTCGGTCCAGAAGAGGTACATCAGCTATGGCTCGCTGGGCAAGGACAAGGTCCCATGCTCCGCGCCGGTGCCATCCCCGGCCTAGTAACGCCTATACCAGGGGCTGTGAAGTCATCACCCGCTGTGCCAGAGAACCAAGTTAATGAAAAATACTCCTCTAAAGACATGAACTGTGATTGATCTCTATAATCAGTCACGCATTTCCTTGCTTTTTTTTTTCTTCTAAAGTCTATTTTCTCCTTCTAGAAGAGAATTGGGCCTGTTACCTGTTTAGTGAAGACATGAGCTTTGTGATTGATCTCTGTATTCAGTCACACAATTCATTTATATATGCTTAGTTCTTTTTTGTTTTTTGCCTGTGAGTCTATTTTGTTTAATTCAACCTTCATATATAAAAGAACTGGGTGAATGTGACTATGTAATTTATGCGAGAAAAGAGATGTTTCATTAATCAGAAGACAGAAACAAGTCAGAATAACTAGATGAATTCTGGTGATCTGTGCTTCTCTAATTATCATAAATTTTGTGACTCAAACACCGATTGAGACAACCATATTGAAATGCTGCTATTGATAGAAGTAGTTACTTCAATGTACGTAAAACCTGCATGAACAAATAGTCCCTAACCGTCTATGCATTTTGCCGTATAAAGCAATGATGCAGAAGTGATCTCGCCCAGTTTCTGTTAATCCCAGGCGTGTACATAAAGGGCCAAACAGATCCAAACTCCAGAGGAATTAACAAGAGCTGAAATGGGGTTCATCAGATCGGGAATGCGCCTGTTGATCCTTGCCCTGGTGGGTCTGCTCTTGTTCAGCAATGGACCATCCTCCATGGTGGATGCAGCCAAGAGAATCAAGTTCCTTGACCCGTGCCAGAGAACTGGGAACCCGTTGAGTCCTTGCGACCTTAAGGGCTTTAGTAAGAGGACGCCTCTGCCCGGGCCAAAGTATAACCGTGGCTGTAGCAAAATCCACCGCTGCCGCACAGGCGACTAGGATGTTGTTGGTCTGTGATGTGCAATCAGAGCATTAAGGGGTTATAAGATTGTTGTTGAAGAAGAGTTTAACTTTCTTCTGTAAGGTTTATTGATTATGTTTGTCTCAATGAGCATGAAATAACTTCAAAATGAAGCTTAGGAACTTCGATTGTTTCATTTAACGAATAATAACAACATAATATCCTTGTATGGAAGATGATACTCACGCCTTCAGCTACTTTGGTTTAATTTGTTCAGATAGATTGTCAATCTCTTTACCATGGCCTATCAGCTTTAAACTTTGGGATTCCTTTTGTCATTGATACAACATGGTCTATTGGAATAGGAGGACCTGAAATGGTTTGCGTTCAATTTCCATGCAGAGTCGGTCCAGCCTGCACATACTAGCCAGGTAGCGGTGAGACACATTGTTGATCTAATTCCTATCAGCTAAATTTTTTTGGGTATCTAACGAAGTCACAATCTTTTAGCAAAAACAAAGGGACCAAGTCTGAATAAGAAAGGCGAAAAAAATTTGAATTGAGATCTCTTTTTAGATTGGAATACTGACCTTGCCCGGACAACCATTCTGCATTCGTCTTAGCAAGTTATACGTTGTGGAGATAATAATACTCTCATTTCATATTTATTTGGAAACATGGTGATTTTGTTAAAAGGTGAGTTCTAGTTCAGGGAACCAGAAGATGGCTTTTAGGGAGAAGAATGAGATGATCTGGAGCTATTGTATAAGAAGGGGCAGGGCAACTGACCTCGTAGTCATAGAGCTCGTATCCCGCTCCAATCCCCTCAGCACGTACGAGGCCCACCCACAGGCCAGCCATTGTTGCTCAATTCCAAATTTTGTAAGCATTGTTAGCATTCTTTTCAATGGAGTTTGCCGTGTCAAACCAGCTTGTTCTTAATTTCTAGAAGATTAGTCATGTTTTGCTAAAAAAAAGGGCAGCGATAACCCTACATCAGATTCCTACATATTTCCATACATAGCTGATGTGGATGAACTGATCATACACATCAACTGTGTATGGAAATGTGTAGAAAATCTGATGTACAAATATCATTTCCTTAAAAAAAAACCACCTAAAAATCTCAAATGATGTGAGTAGGTAATTTACGCTTGGAATGTTTACCGATACTCCCTCAAATCCATGTTAATAGCCTTATTTGGTTTTCAAAATGAACTGAAATAGTACAATTAAAAAAACGAATAAAACTATCAACGTCATGGAGGGGCTAATATTTCTGAGTGTGCGCTGTTACTGGATTTTGCTTGGAAGGAAACGGACGAGAAAAGAATCAATAGAGACGCAACATCCTTCGCGGAGAAAAAAAGAAAAACAAGAGATGCATAAAACTTGGATTATGTTTACGCAATTTTCGGTGCAACATACTAGTAATTTTACAACCAAATTGAATAAAGCAAAATTTCAATAGTACATCCATCCATCGAACTTCCTGAACTCAACAGCTTCGCTCTTATTGAAAAACCGCAACATGGACTACAAAAAATCAACAATACTCGAACCTAATAAATCATGCCGCAAAACCATTGAAAGGAATCCCCCAGAGAAAAATGATGATGAAAATCCCATGTTGCTAAGCATTTGTCAATTTTGTCTCCTTAAAATGCCACTCTGGGAATTACCACTTCAGTACCTGTAGTGAGCAGGCTTGTAAGGGCCCTCAATGGGCACGCTAATGTAATCCGATTGGTCGGGTGTGAGCTTGGTGAGCTTGGCCCCAAGCTTGCCAAGGTGAAGGGCCGCAACCTTCTCGTCCAAGTGCTTCGGCAGAACATAGACTTTCTTCTCGTACTTGCCCGTCCCCTTCTCTTGCCACAGCTCAAGCTGAGCAATCACCTATTGCAAAAGAATCACAAACACAAAAATGATCATTTTACACACTCATTTCCAAATAAAAGATCAAATGCTATTACTTCGACAAGCTTGTCCCGTTCCATTTCTCAGGAAACAGAGTCCAAATCAGGTTAATAATTAAAAAATGAACACTGTAACTGTTATTTACCTGGTTGGTGAAGGAGCAGGACATGACAAAGCTGGGGTGCCCAGTGGCGCACCCAAGGTTCATGAGGCGCCCCTCAGCGAGGACAATGATACCCGAGTTGGTGTCCGGGAAGACCCACCGGTCCGTCTGAGGCTTGATGGTGATGCGCTTTACACCAGGGTATGTCTCGAGGCCGAGCATGTCGATCTCATTGTCAAAGTGGCCAATGTTGCAGACAATAGCGTTGTTCTTCATCTTCTTCATGTGGGACACCATGATGATGTCCTTGTTTCCAGTGGTGGTGACGAAGATGTCGGCTTCGCTCACCACATCCTCCAAAGTGAGGACCTGGAGACCCTCCATGAGAGCCTGAAGGGCCAGATGGGGTCAATCTCTGTCACAATGACCCGGGCACCGGCTTGCTTGAGAGCGGCAGCACAGCCCTTGCCCACATCTCCGTACCCACACACAACCGCAACCTTGCCGGCGATCATGACATCAGTAGCCCTCATGAGGCCATCAGGGAGGGAGTGGCGGCAGCCGTAGAGGTTGTCAAACTGTTGTTTTCAATCACACGACAGAACAATGCAATCAGAAACCGCTAATTCAACATTCAGAATATCAGCAATTCAACTTAAACGGCAATACGGCTACAATTACTAAATACAATAGTCACATGAAATAATTCAATCGGGTAATTACCATAACATACAACCAGAGAATGATCAATAAGAGAAAGAACAGTTTGAAGAAACATGAGTGTCCAAGACTTTCACTAGCTCTGGTCTATGGAAACTACGTGAAAATGATGTTAAAATGGTATAAAAACCGTCCCATTGTAATTGTCCACATATAAAGAAATGTGATATTTAAGGAACTTTACAAGTACTAATCCACCAGCCCTCTTTACTTCATCCACTAATTGCTATGCAAAGCATAAGTAATAATAAAATAGGACAATTAATATGGGACATTTTTCTCAAATGAGACCACTAAAACGGGACAGAGGGAACACAAGCAAGAATCTCCAAAACAATGGATCCAGCATAACGAAGGATAAATCACACACTAGTCAAATTAAACAAAAAAACGATCAAAGCAGCTTCAACGCAAAGCCCCTAGATCTGAGAAATAGAGCACGAGACCTGGAAACAAATTAGACATAAACCACAGATCTGAAGGGGGCCGAAACAAAATGATTAAACAAAATGTAATAATCGATAAATCAATCACCTTGCTCTTGGTGACAGAGTCATTAACGTTGATGGCGGGGAAGAGCAAGGTGCCGGAGGCCTGCATTTGGTACAGCCTCTTGACTCCGGTGGTGGTCTCCTCCGACACGCCGACGAGCCACTCCTTCATCTTGTGAAACCTCATGGGATCGGTCTTGAGGCCGTCGCGGATAATGCTGAGCACGATCTGGAACTCGGCATTATCAGTGGAGGAAGGGTCAGGGACCTTGCCGGTCTTGTTGTACTCCTCCTCGGCCTTGACGCCCTCGTGGATGAGCAGCGTCGCGTCGCCGCCATCGTCGACAATGAGATCCGGCCCGCCGCCGGGGCCCCAATCGAGGGCGCGCTCGGTGCACCACCAGTATTCCTGGAGGGTCTCGCCCTTCCAGGCAAAAACCGCGGCAGAGTCACGAGCAATGGCGGCGGCGGCGTGGTCCTGGGTGGAGAAGATGTTGCATGAGCACCAGCGGACCTCGGCGCCGAGAGCGGTGAGGGTCTCGATGAGAACGGCGGTCTGTATGGTCATGTGGAGGGATCCGGTGATGCGGGCGCCTTTGAAGGGCTGCTGGGGGCCGAACTCGGTGCGTGCGGCAAGACATGAGGCCGGGCATCTCGACCTCGGCGAGGTCGATCTCCAAGCGGCCGAAGTCGGCCTGGGACATGTCCTTGACCTTGTACTCCCGGCCGGACGAGGTCTTCTCCACCAGCAACGCCATCTCCGGCCGCCTGAGATTTGAAGTTCCGAGAGACGCGAGGGGAGAGAGATCGGGACGCGGCGGAGACGAAAGAGGAAGAGGCGCCAGGAAGCAACGAGGTTTATATAAGAGATGGCGGGGTTTTGTTTTTTGTTGTGGACCGGTTCTGGGTTGGGCGATACTACTCCATCCAACAATACCTGTCTGCATTAGAAAACCAAAATGAACTGATTTTATTTCATTCTGGTTTTCCAATGCAGACAGGTACCTTGGACAGAGGGAGTTTAGTTCCTTCCGCTCCTAAACAGCCACAAATGGTGCGGAACATTTTTGGTCAGCCTGGAAGATGTCCGCTGAGGATATCGTCCAGCAAACGGGAGCCATCGATCATCAAGATTGATGGTATAAAGGCATATTTGGGCTTTTTAGATATTACTTGGCGCCAAGTATGATATTCTCATATTACCTGATTTTTTTCGTGACTTCTCATATGACCTGGAATCAGCACCTAGAGTACCGAAAATGCCATTCTCTTACATTTTCTATGCATTTTGTACCCGAAATGCTTCATTCTTCCCAAAATTAGCGATTTATAAGAACATCAAGTTGGGGAAGAAAACATTTCGGCAAAGATCCATTCATAATCGAGGTTCAAACCATCACCGGTGCCGTCCAACCCGAAAAAAAAAATTATGCCGAAAAACGGTAAAAACAGCGGGAAAGATGAAAAAAAATATGTGATGAAGGGATTTTGATGTAAGAGCAGCGGGAAAGCCCTCCCAACTACAAAAATTAAGATCTACATGTAAAGAAACACAAATAAAGATCACCCAGTAGTGTTTGACCACTCCTAGACATGAAATAAATGGATAAAAATGGGCAAAAATATGAAATACTCGTCGGCGAGCGACAAGTTCAATGTATATATCTTTATGTGATCCTAATGAAGTAGAAGAGAAGGAAAAATAAGGAAGAACGCAAAAAAAGGGCAAAACGGATGAAAAATGAGCGAGTTATGACATTCTAAAAATTGTCATTTATTGTGTTGTCGACGACACGACTTGATTCAAGTCGTGTATTATGTGACACGACTTGAATCAAGTCGTGTTGTCGACAACACGATGAATGGGCAATTTTAAAAATGTTATAACTTGCTCATTTTTTATCAATTTTTGCCCATTTTTTTCGTTCTTCCTTATTTTTCCTTCTCTTCCACCTCAATAAGATATAAGATGGAAAAAGAATAAAAAATAAGAAGAAAGAAGAAAGTGAAATGATAAAAATGGGCAAAAGCGTAAAATACTCGTCGGCGAGTGACAAGTTCAATTTATATATCTTTCTGTGATAGTAATAAGGTGGAAGAGGAGGAAAAATAAGAAAGAACGAAAAAAATAGGCAAAAATGGATGAAAAATGAGCAAGTTATGACATTTTTAAAATTGTCATTTTATTGTGTTATATGCAACACGATAAATGCTCAAGTCGTGTAGTCGACAACACTATAAAGGGGCAATTTTAAAAATGTCATAACTTGCTCATTTTTTATCCGTTTTTGTCCATTTTTTTTCGTTCTTCATTATTTTTTCTCCTCTTCTACTTTATTAGTATCACAGAAAGATATATAAATTAAAGTTGTCGCTCGCCGACGAGTATTTTACGCTTTTGCTCATTTTTATAATTTCACTTTCTTCTTTCTTCTTACTTTTTCTTCTTTTTCTATCCTATATCTTATTGAGGTGGAAGAGAAGGAAAAATAAAGAAGAATGAAAAAAATGGGCAAAAACGGATAAAAAATGAGCAAGTTATGACATTTTTAAAATTGCCCATTTATAGTGTTGTCGACCACATGACTTGAGCATTTATCGTGTTGCATATAACACAATAAAATGACAATTTTAAAAATATCATAACTTGCTCATTTTTCATCCGTTTTTGCCCATTTTTTTTCTATCTTTCTTATTTTTCCTCCTCTTCCACTTTATTACTATCACAGAAAGATATATAAATTGAACTTGTCGCTCGCCGATGAGTATTCTACGCTTTTGCCCATTTTTATCATTTCACTTTCTTCTTTCTTCTTATTTTTTATTTTTTTTCTATCCTATATGTTATTGAGGTGGAAGAGAAGGAAAAATAAGGAAGAACGAAAAAAAATGGGCAAAACGGATAAAAAATGAGCAAGTTATGACATTTTTAAAATTGCCCATTCATCGTGTTGTCGACAACACGATAAATGACGATTTTTAAAATGTCATAACTCGCTAATTTTTCATCCGTTTTGCCTAGTTTTTTGCATTCTTCTTTATTTTTCCTTCTCTTCTACTTCATTAGGATCATAGAAAGATATATACATTGAACTTGTCGCTCGTCGACGAGTATTTCACGTTTTTGCCCATCTTTATCCATTTATTTCATGTCCATGAGCGGTCAAACACTAATGAGTGATCTTTATTTGTATTTCTTGTCACGCCCCAAAATTCCTGATCTCGATCGGAGTGCAGAAGCCTGCCGAGATAGGAACCTTGGGACGCGACCGAATACTCGATCACTCGGGTCAATTACATCGTTACAAAAGAACGTGTAATCGACATCACCAGGAACTCATAACGAAACTTAGAAATTGAGAACTAAGAACTTCTTCATCAAATTTGAAATAACATTGTCAATGTAGCAAATGGATCCTACTGAGATTATTACAGCAGATTAAATAAAAACTATCAAACAAAGCAAACATCAAATTTAGGCACACACTGGCCAACACTAACGAAGTTCTAACAAAGTGCAATAGAATAAATAAAGCAATTCTTCAAGACATCTTCCACGCATCTGCTACGCCTTTCTGAACTGCAAAATCCTGACTTACTGATCTTTGAGGCCTGCATCAGAGGATGCGTGAGTATTTCGTAGAAATACCCAGTAGGATGTAAAAACCCACCAGGAAGATAAAATAGGTTATAAAGAATAGATCACTCGGATAAACAGGAATAAACACTCTCTGAAAGACCACTCATAGGTTTATGTTGCAAGAATAGCAAGGTCAGATGATAACAGTTCCAATGGAAAAGTATCGGAAAGAATAATCTCAATATGACTCCAAACAAATATCGGTGTAAGGAGAGAATGGTCAAAATACCAAAGGCTCCAGGCATCTAAAGTGCAAGGAGTTACAATTTCTGCTCGCTGAATTTACCGATCACCCGCAAGTGACTATACCAGAATCATGCTAGAGGTTCTCTTTTTGGAACCCGGCCACGCGTCTAGACATGCTGGCCCCATCGGTGCTTACGGGCACAATGGGCGGAGACTGCAGACCTTCCGTAATATCATACAGCCTAAACGTACGTATTTGCCTCCTTTCGGGCAATAGGGAACCCATGTTCCATAAATATCGGAGGTCACTCATGACCTAGCAATGGCTCGTGAGCATACTATGATTCCACCTTTTAATAGGTGGAGAAATGGGTCAATGTCAAACTGGACAATGATTCAACAATAACAAAGGTCTCAACTTTCTGAGAATAGGGTAACTCTTACCGCAATGACTCCCTCATGGAGTATGAAACAGATAATCAAGGTTTCTCAACAATATATGGCTCTCTCTCAAGGAGTAACAAGAAGATTCACATATCTCGCATAATGAAGAGAATAATGAAGACTCACAATCTGAGGAATAATGAATTTCACTCTTAGATTACACGTCATGCATCATGTCTTACCTTTGATAGGGATATCTCTAAGTATAGAATTGTATTACTTTTAATCTCAAGATACCTTTCTAAGAAAGTTTGATCTCCAATTGGATACTCAAACCGACACCACGATGAACCATAGAAACAAGACCAAATTGACTCTTGTGCACGCTGACTCGTCCCAAAGTCTTAATCTTTTAAACTTCTTCACTTATTAGAGTGACTCATAAGTAGTTTTATCTTACTATATTAATATTATTTTAATCAGATTATATCATATTATGAGTAATAATACTTACTAGTGCTTTAAAACCCTAATTCCAGTAAACTGTCTTATACTATACAGCCCACTTTCGACTGACTCCACTATCAATACAGAAGGAATCTGACTCTGAAAGTTTAACAGAAGATAGCCCTATGAGTCTAGTTTATAACCCCACTGACGGCATATTTTTATGATTTTTATACATTTAATTATAATTTTTATACTGAGCACTGTCGGCGCAGAAACAGTTCTGGCCGAGAGCACATTACTTACTTATAATAAGTAATCATGTACTAATACCCATTAACCATGATAATATACCCTTAATTACTCCCCTCCTAGAGTAATTCTAGACTCTGGTATGTTCTGGAACTTAATGATTATAATGATTCTAATTGATGATAATACCTTAAACTAGATTCAAGGCATCAACCTTGATCTAATTAAGCTTTTAACATTATTAATACATCCCTTAACTATATTGAACTATTAAATCAGGACATATCAGAATAAAGAAGATAACTTTCATGACCATCTACGTTCAAGAGACATGACCTATAGATATTCCCATCAAAAGTAGGCATATATGCATCAACATGAAGCACTAACAAGGTATGACATTATGAGCACTCTTATTTATCAAACAACAAGGAATCTCTCATGAAACAAACATTAGGCACTCTTATCTCTGAGATAATATGAATAGGATCATAAATTAATCACAATATGAAAGAACCAAAGAAATGCAAACCGAATTGGTTGGGAAAAACCATCCTACCACTTAGATGTATGCGAAATACACCTCCACGCGTAGCTCGTTCTTTCTCCTTCGCAACGACGCCTCCACTCCTTCGATCGCACGAGAAAAGAGGTTGAGGGGAGAGGTAGAAGGTTGCTGGAATTGGTGTCAAGGAAAGGGAGAAGAGCTAGGGTTTAGCACAGGGCGTCCAAAGCTTGGAGTGAAGCATATGGGCGTCCTCCTCCTTGACTTTTATAGCCAAAGACTCCTCCAACTAGGATATCTCCTAATTAGATCCTTCCTAATCCCAAATCCTAATTAACCAATTAAAAGGTCTCCCTCATTAGTAAGGGACGTTCAGCCATGTTAATCCATTGTGTTTTCCTTATTTAATTAGGATTTCAAATCTCTAATAAGATTCGTTTACTATCTTAATCCTAATTACAGCACACTGTCATACGCATAACAGTCCACTTCCGACTCTTCCCACGGTCATTCCAATTGAAGATGGACTCTGAAATTTTTATTGGAGTTAGCCTTATGTGTCTAGTTTCTAACCATACTAATTTTATATTTTTCCGGTTTTTCTTGAATTAGTTATGATTTATTTACTACAGACTGTCGACACAGAAATATTACTGGCCGAGCTTACAATCTTAATCATACTTTACATATCTCGTTCCAAACTAAGAAACTACCATATCTAAGCCAACCAACTAGACGTCCCCTTCCTATTGGTTGATTAAAAATGAAATATTTATCTCTTTTTAATTAAGATTTACCTTCCCTAATTATCTCAACCGAACTGATACTTCCCGATCCTCCGCGATACTTACCATATTTATCGTTATTAGGTCAAATCGTAGATTTTGCTCCAAGATTCACTCCAATCCTCTAAAGATCTCCTTGTGGCTAGTTACCCACGTTCACATGACTCCCTGGGCCTGTGCCACATGGCCCTGCGCCCAGGTCTGTGCGTCTACAGCTAGAGTCCTCCGCACACATGACTCTGGTGTCCCGCGGTTGTACTACTCATTACACTATCTCGTGTAGACCACGGACCACGTATAAAACTAAAATTAACTGATTAATTATGAAATTCAAATAGGTCTCATCCACTTGAACACATGCCCTGGCGCCTGGCCCCACTCCTGGCATCAGGTGTTCTCAGACCCTGGCGCCAGGCTGGCCTCAGCGCCAGGTTGTGCCCAGTGCCAGGACCAACCCTTGTGTCCTGGTTTTCTACTACTAATAGTCATGCGATTAACAAATTATATCACATCATAAACATCAAATAACACATCAAAGCACATCGCACAACCAGAAAATCAAATCAGGCAACGAACTTTCCTATTTTAGAACAGTTTCCTAAAATAGAAACCTTTAGTTAACGTACAAATTTTCCGGGTGTTACATTTCTTTACATGTAGATCTTAATTTTTGTAGTTGGGAGGGTTTTCCCGCTGCTCTTACATCAAAATCCCTTCATCACATATTTTTTTTCATCTTTCCCGCTGTTTTTACAGTTTTTCGGCATAAATTTTTTTTTTCGGGTTGGATGGCGCCGGCGATGGTTTGAACCTCGATTATGGATGGATTTTTGCCGAAATGTCTTCTTCCCCAACTTGATGATCTTATAAATTGCTAATTTTGGGAAGAATGAAGCATTTCGGGTAAAAAATGCATAGAAAATGTAAAAGAAGGGCATTTTTGGTACTCTAGGTGCCGATTCCAGGTCATATGAGAAGTCACGAAAAAAACCAGGTAATATGAGAATATCATACTTGGCGCCAGGTAATATGTAAAAAGCCCGGCATATTCGGTGCGCTCTGGCAAAAAAAAAATGCATACGCACCGTTGATCCTCATAATATGATTTAGGCAGAAGTCAAACTCTTTTGCAGCATGATTGATGTGATCAAAGATTTAAGCTTTTTACGTCTGACCTGGCGCCAAACACGGGTTTCTCATATTACCCGGAATCACTTTCTTTCTTCCATATGACCCAGAAAGTACCCAAAATGCCCTTAGGTTTAGGTATAAGCCACCCACTCTTTGGTTTTCCATAATACCCGGAATGGGAGCGACTACCCGGAGAAGCTGCCGTTAGTCGGAGACGAAGGCGTTCCGTCCGGCCTCTCTGCCCATATCATCGCCGGCGCCGGCGCCGTCGAACTCCGGAAAGGTCATCTTCGCGGCAACAAGCGGGAAAACGAGCGGGAAAGATCGGGTATTGGAAAACAACTTCAACGGAGGCAAGGTACATCGAAAAACTCATAGGTGAAGTTCAAATACGACGATTTCTATCATGAAAGTTGGTTCCAGAGAAGAAAGTTGAAAACTTAGCAAGTTTTCAACTATAGTTACAGTCGTGTCGTTGATAACACGACTATAACAATAGTCGTGTTTCATCAAACACGACTCATACACGTTGCTTTTCACTCATATACGGTTTTCAATATATCGTGTCTCACGGATTTTTAACTTATTTCGGTATTTTAATGGCAGGTATGGATGGAGAAGATAGTTCTTTGTTTACACTACGATGGAGTTTTGACAAATTCTGATAAGTACGTGGGCGGGAAACGGAAGCTCCTGCCTATAGATACACGAGTAAAGTACCTGGAACTGTTGCAGCTAGTGGAAGAAAGATTACCGCTTAAGTCTACATCTGGTACATTAACTTTGTCATATCGTGTTGACTTTGAATACACATTTCTCCTTGAAGACGATAAAGACGTGGAGTCAATATTTATACTTCACAAGAGCAAGCAAGGCATAAATGGACTACTCCGCTTGTACGTGGAGTGAACTTCTATGGGCAATAACATGGAGACTTCGACTCTCAATAAGGAAATAAATGTCAATGCAAATAAGGAGGAGGAGAGGCTACCAGAGGCAGAAGTGAGGCCGGCCAGTAAGACACCGCCGGAGAGGCCGTCCAGCCCGGGCAATAAGACACCCGCATCAGCAGTCGAAGGAGGAAGAGATGGAAACTATGCGAGGTAAGACTTCTAAGGCGCGGATATAGGCAAGTCGTATGCTATTATAGTTGACTATAATAGTACACGACTAAAAATTTTATCGTGCCGTATTGAACACGACTATATACCTAGTCGTGTTCCATAGTACACGACTATAAATCAATTCGTGTTGCATAAGACAATACCTCATAGTACGTGCTATCGTTTTCTCAAGTCCATTCATACATCTTTTTTCCCGCAGTTTCGGAGATGGAGAAGAAGGTGAAGATGAAGAAGAAGATGAAGATGAAGATTCCAGTCCAGATGAAGAAGAATTATTGGATGAAGATGAATTACCGTGGTCTGCAGATGAGTGGGATGAGCCTCTTACAGTACCACATTTCAGCCAGACAGATCACACGGGAACATCGACTTCTAGAGGTCCCACGGTAGGAGACACATGTAAAGGGAAATCTGTCGCGTCGGAGGACGATGACTATCTCAATATTGAGGGTGATGGTGGTTGGGATTGGGGTACCTATTCTGCACAAGCCGGTCTTTCAAAACATTGTGAAGAGGAGACGATGTTGACCGGAAGTTTGCAAGCAGAAGACTACAAGGCACAACTTACCTTAGGGGCTAGATTCGAAAGCGTCAAGCAGTTCAAGATGGTTCTAACTGATCTGGCAATCAAGAGGAAGTTCATGTTCAAAGTAGCGGATGAGAGCAAGGAAACATTCGCTGCAACGTGCAAGGTTTCGGGGTGCAAGTGGTACATACGAGCGTCGAACAGACTTGATGGAGTCAGTGTAACAAGGAGGGAAGAACGGCATACATGTGACACTTCTCTAAGTTCGAAAGATCATCCATTGGCTTCTCACCTCTGGATTGCGAGGAAGTGTCATGGCCTCCATAAGGATTCAAACTCCATAAAAATATCAAATATCCAACAATACATTGAGAAGCATTGGGGCGTGATAGTCAACTATAAAAGGGCATGGAGGGCGAAAGAGGAATTGATCCGATTGATCGATGGTAACCCTGAAGACGCATATCGTATTTTGCCACATTACGGAAGGGAATTAGAGCGGTCTAACGCAGGTACACATGTGGTCATAGAAAGATCAGCTGATATACCTGATATCCCAATTGAGTTAGCCGGCTACGACTTCAGACGTGTGTTTTGGATGTTCGGCCCAGTCGCAAGAGCATTCCGAAGAACACTGAGACCATTGCTCACGCTTGATGGAACATTCCTAAAAGGAAAGTACCCTAGAGTATTATTGGTTGCTACAGCAATCGACGGTAATCAACAATTAATGTGTCTTGCATATGCAATTGTCGATAAAGAGAATATCAAAACGTGGTAAGTATAGAAGCAGGAAAGACGACTATTCTAACAGTCGTGTTTTGGACGACACGACTGGGCACACATTCGTGTCTTCGAAAACACGACTACTCATACAGTCGTATTTTGTTTATACACAACCTTGTAACAACCTGAAGCATTCTGTGTTTAATATGCTTGTCTCTCACTTGTACAGGACGTGGTTCCTCACCTTACTAAAATGTTTTCTCTTTACGGACCCCCCGGCCTCCCTGGACACTATTGTCTCTGATAGACAGAAGGGGCTTCTGAGAGCGGTCGCCGATATCTTTCCCGAGGCCCACCATGGGTTTTGCCTAAGGCATATGGCCGCAAATATGCTTAATACTTGGAAGGATAAGTACCTGAAGGAACTTCCATTCCGAGCTGCAAAATGCTTCAGGAGACCAGAATTCGATGCAACCATGGAGAAGATGAAGGAACACAATGAGGCGGCCTGGAAATATGTTGACAATATTCCGAAAACACATTGGGCGAACGTAGAATATCCCGGTAAAAGGTACAGCACTCTCACGTCAAACGCGTCAGAAAGTGTAAATAATGTGCTTCTAAAGGCAAGGTTTGGCCAATAACTCGGTTGATCGAGCAAACGCGGGCGACCACAAGCATCCATTTTCAGAGACGCCGAATAGAAGCAGACGGGCTACCGACTCCGTTAACAAAATATGCACAGAATCATATCAATCAGATGAGGAATCAGAGTGCTGGAACAGTTCGAGTTCAACCGCTATCATTACGGCAGTTTGAAGTGATATCTTTATACCATGTGGTAAGCATAAATTCGTTTTCTATAAGATACGACTATAACAAAGTCATGTCTACGAATACACGACTACACATACAGTCGTGTCGTCGCATGCACGTCTAGTCATACAGTCGTGTCTTCGACGACACGAGTATTCTTGGAAGACAATGATGTTGTTCATGTTTTCGCATCAGGATGTTGTTGACCTTACGAATAGAACCTGCACATGTGGCTTCTTCCAGAGCATGGGACTTCCATGCAAGCACGCCATGGCATGTATTGATGAGAGAAGTCTGGAAGCGGTAGAATATTGTGAGAAGTGGTACTGCGCAAGTACGTACTGTAGGACGTACGAAGAAGTAGTCTTCCCTACTTTAGACAGAAGTCAGTGGGGGAATTACGGGGTTTTATTTAAATGCGAACCGCCCAGGGTTGAAGCTCCAAAGAAGGGCAGGAGAAAGACAAAGAGAATTGAGTCACAGCCCGAGCCACCTGCAAGGGCACGTTCGAAATGTGGGAATTGTCGTGAAGCTGGTCACA
Organism: Houttuynia cordata; assembly: GCA_039654745.1. NCBI lineage: Eukaryota > Viridiplantae > Streptophyta > Magnoliopsida > Piperales > Saururaceae > Houttuynia > Houttuynia cordata. Next base: position 26,823,916 of record CM077507.1, on the reverse strand, counting down.
ACCGTACAAAGTGCACCAACAGCCCGGTTCCGAAAGAAAATCGGACGCGCAGGAAACGAACACTTCCGCAACAAGGCAAACTGACTACGAACGAGACATCGCATGTACGCCGCTCCGGCTTACCTCAGCCCCCACCATTCTTCACTTAGGATGTAGTCAAATTCTTGTATAAAGCATATTAACTTCTACCGAAATGTACGCCTGTAAAGATAAAGAAAATCATAAATGAAAAACAATCTTTCGACACGACTATCTATACTGTCGTGTATTGTGAAACACGACTATATATAAAGTCTTGTTGCATCAGAGACGATTATATACGTAGTCGTGTTGTATCATAGACGATTATATACGTAGTCGTTTTGCATCAGAGACGATTATATACGTAGTCGTGTTGTATGAAGGCCGTATTCAAAGTAATGCGTGCGATATTTTGTCTACATCTGGTATGAGTCAAAAAAAGAATTGGAATTATTTGAAAGAGAACTGTACAAGAAGGTGTCAAAAATGAATTCGAATTATTTGAAAGAGTACGGTATTTACAACAAATGCACTTTGTACATTAAAATAATGTGAATAAAATGAAATCCAATTTATTCTTTATCAGGAAGCCGCATAAAACCCGCAACTGTGACGGCATCTTTTGTGCCTTGTCCGGAATCGTCGTCAAACTCGCTGTTAATAACCCCCGGATCAAGGTTGAAGCGATGACTGGTCGCCACAGTCGTGTGATTGTGGACTGATCAAACTCCGGTGGGTTGACATTGGACGCCAAATGCGCGACGTACATCATGATGAAGATGCCACTGTCTTTCGAATTTTGTTGCCACGGCGCTTTGGCTATCTGAGTCATCTTCCAGTCTAGCAAACCAAACCACCCCAGCTTGCCTGCCATCACAACGTTCATGAACTGCGTGAATTTGTCAGCAGCTTTTCTGTGATGCGGATATAATTGGGATCTGCCAGACAGCGGGTTGTAGAAGCGCCATACACAGTGCGGGAAATGAACATACACGAGGCAGAAGTGGGAGCCGGTGCGGATTGGGAAAAATGCGTAGAACATGTTCCTGTTCAAGCCCTCGAGCATCCTCCCGAGCTTTTTAACCAATTTGGCATTATTTCCTCCTTCCTGGTGCTCCTGCGAAACCGCAAGAGAGTTAGACAACGATGCTCGTAATATCATACTTAATTACTTATCACTCCTTATGCAGGGAACACTTACGTTGTCGAATATCTCTTTGAATGCATGGCAACCAAAAAATGCCCACGGATATTTCATCGGGTTTCTGTCATTGCGCTGGCTCAACAGACTTAAAAACGCATCTATAACCTATGGAAAAACATCCACAGGAGTCATTACACTCGAAGTAAGGCAATATACAACTTCCAATTAAAAGTCGATTATTCTATATATACGATAGACACGAATATGCCTATAGTCGTGTATTGCGAAGACACGACTACGCGCAAAGTCGTGTCTTCGAATACCAACTTTACGTCAACAAAAAAATATGAGGAGCATAGGTTTACTTACATTGGTGTTTATTTCTGTTGTTTGTAGGAGGGATAAATAGTCGTCATCACATAGTGTTGGAATTGGATAAGCCTTCCTCGGATTGGCGATCCATCCATCTATTGCCACTCTATCCCGCTCTAACAATACCCCCATGTCGAACCATAACTCCAAATCGGCATAGTTGTCGGGGAGTGCAATTACAGACTTAGACTTTTGAGGGGTTAGGAGGACATCGACGTCAACCGGCTGGGATGCGGTTAAGCTAGTGCCCTCCGCCACCTCCTCCTCCTCCTCCCTCGCCTCCTCCTCCTCAGCCTCCTCTTCCTTCACCTCCTCCGTCTTCTCCTCCTCCATCGCCTCTTCGTCAGCCTGCACCTCCTCCTCCTTCCCCTCCTCGTCCTCCCCCTCCTTCTCCAGAACATCCGCCTTCACCTCCTCCTCGTCGACATCCCCGCCCTTCACATCCTCCTTCACCTCCTCCTTGACGGTTTCGATATCCGACTGCTGTAAGGAAGAGATGACCTCATCGATGATAGAGGTCGCTTGTCCATCGGATATGGTTTGTTCAGAGTCGGCTTTCGGCTGAGGGGACCTATTCCTTCTTTCCTGCTCCTCCACCATTCTCCGTATATGGTCATCTTCTCTAATCCTCTGCAATTCCCTCGCGGAGACAGTCCTCATTCGCTTCCTTACCACTACACCAGGGGGGAATAGGTCCCGTCTGTACGTTGGACGGGATTCGACTTCTGCACGCTCCATATCTTCATTGAATTCTGGTTGGAGCTTCTTCAAAAACAACTTGGCAGAGGATCTCTTTGTAGCCCGTTCAATCTTGTCTTCCTCATCCGCGCGTTTGATGGGAGCTAAAATGACATTTTACTTATTCATGTCAGTAGTAGCAGCACGATAAAAAACATAGTCGTGTTGTATGAAACACGATAAACCACATAGTCGTGTATCATTAAACACGACAAATATAATAGTCGTGTACCATGGGGCACGAAAAAGTAAATCATCGTCTACAACTTACCTTTACCCTATTTCGTCGATTCCAGATGTGACTTCCTTGCCAGCTCCTTTGTCCGCATACCAATAGGAGTGTTCTTCTTATGCTCCTTGTCACGGGGCCGCTTCTTTGGGTCCATCTGATGCACTGATGACTTCTGTGGCTCCATTTGGGGCCGCTTCTTTGGCTCCTTCGTCGGCTCGTCAGTCATCTCCTCCTTCGGATGCTCAAAGATCTGACCTTCTAACAGCATTGACGCTGAGGCGGCAGAGGCCTTCATAGAGTGGAGAATCTCTCGTAGAGGTCCGACTCTCCTTCCCATCTCCTCATACGAAGACAGAGCTATCTCAATTAGTGACTGTATGCCCTGAAGCGCACCCTCCAACCGCCCCATTGCAGTTGCAGTGGACTGGGCAGCCGTCCTCGAGGAAGTGGAGGCAGGTTGGTTAGGAGTCCTCTTCATTTCCGGCCTCTCCGGCCTCTGTCGTCGTGGAGGAGGGGCCTCTGAGTTTGACGAAGCAAGGAGAGATGCCTCTCCGGCCATGGGGCTGATTACGTCGATGAGTTCCTCCCCTACTTGAAGATTGTGGAACACTCCCGTCCAATAGTCGGCCATACGGTGCTTCTTCTGTGCACCTTTCTTCACCTCTGTAATGAGGGCCCCACTTCCTGGCCATCTTTTCGCCCGTGGGCTGGTAGGGCCCATGACAGGATGAAAGATTGTCGTGTGCTCGAAAAACCAAATCTGCATAGTAAACAGATAAAAACATTATAACAATGCGCGGTTGCCTTAGTCGACTATAAGTTCAACACGAATTGAACTATGGTTGTGTAGTAAACAACACGACTATATACCTAGTCGTGTTCCATCATACACGACTATAAATATAGTCGTGTTCCATAATACACGACTATATATATAGTGGTATTGTATAAGACTTTTTCCCGATCGAAGACTATGAATGCTACATACCTGAAGGACATATGCGGCACCATTTAGGCATCCACCGCCCAGGCACTCTCCTTGCGATCTCGCACCCACTAGTCTGCTGGTATGGGTTATACCAGAAACCAACATCTTATGTATAGCCCCAGCCCAATTGTATGACCTCAATCTTGGGAGGTCGTCAATGTAACGGTACAAAGAGGGATGAACCGCTCTAGTGCTGTGTGGAAACAACACCGTGCAGAAGAGGAGGCAGATGATCATCCTCGCAATGTCCTCCTCTTCCATCTTCAGTTCGCCCGCGCTAAGCTTGTCTATGATTTCCTCAATGTGTGGAATTTCCGCTCTCCTCGCGGCGAAGTACTTTCTGAAGAATTGACCTTCCGGTCGGCGTGTCAAGGAGGGGAGGACCTCAACTCTTTCGCCCTTTGCGGGCAATCCGGTGATAAGGGCAACATCTTCCTCTGTGAAATGTAGCGTCCTACCCTTGATATTGAAGACCTTCGCCGACTCATCCCAGTACCTGACCAAATGGTCGAGCAGGTTCCGAGATACAACTACGTCCTCACCTTCAAAAATGACAGCGAAACCGGCATCTTTGATCACTTGGGCACATCCTTGGTGACGCTGTAGGAGGGCCGCACACTTTTTCATCGCTCCCGGTTGACAACACGTCTTTAACGCCGATCGTGCATTATATGTTCTCTTCACTGGTCGGTCCATCGGAGCCTTCCTTTTCCTGCCCCTCTGATTTCGCTATCGAGGTGCCAAGACAAAATCATGATCCTCCTCCTCTTCCGATGGTATTTCCTCCATAGACTCATCTCTTTTTTTATCCATCTGCAAGGAGTGAGGTATAGTGGTCAGTAGAAAAGTCTCCTCAGTGAAACACGAAAATATAAAAGTCGTGTTGTCGCGTACACGACTAAATAAAAAGTCGTGTATGCTACAGACACGACTTTATAGTTCATAGTAAAAATTTAAAATTCAAATGTCGGACCTTATGAAACTAAAATCAGTAAGGATTGTTGTAACTTACCGCAGTTTAGTCGTGTGTATGTATGTATTTCCTCGTAGGTGCCTTTCACAGTCTTCCTCGCCGTCAACCGAAGCTCAATCGGTCAAACCGCCGGTTGCATGCAGGCGGAGGGAGCCGCGGGGGAGCTCAGAAGGTTGAAGATCAGAAATACCGACGTATGCGCTTCAAATCGCCGCCTTTGTCCACTCTCCCTCAGTCGTGTCGTCGAAATCCAGCAGGGGGGCAGCTCGATATCGAGATGGGGACGCGAATAGGCTCGTCAAAATCCGTGTATTCCGCCAAAATGCCCTTTTTTCGTGTTGTACACAATACGCCTCTTCGCACAGTATTAGCACGAAAAAATAGAAAAAATGGCATTTTGGGTACTTCAAGTCCATATTCCGGTTCATTGAGATTTCACGGGAAAAACCTGGTAATATGGGAATATCAAATTTGGCGCCAGGCAATATGGAAAAAACTCCTAATAGTTGAAAACGAAGGAAAAAAAATTAGTTCGCCACCACGTTTTAGCCGGTCTACCCTTTTACACGGTTGGTGGGTGTCCACCGTCTGGTAAAGCGGATTTGGTAGGAGTAGCGGACGAGAGTACCGTGAAATAATGCAGGTCTATCGGTGAGGGTGAGGTGTCTGGTCGTTTGGGTCTCAGGGCTAAGGCCAAATTACACTTTCTTTGGGATTTTAATGGTTGTCAACCTTTATGTCACCAACTTCACCAATTTTTTTGTGGTGTGGTCTTGGTCGCAATTCGTAAGGCTTACCTACGAAATCTGTGCATGTTCTACTTGATGATTCAAATGAAAAAGTATGCTCGCTCTTCATACTTCATGCTCAATTTCTAATTTAATCAAATACGAATGAAAACTGAAAATGCCTTACTTTGTCTTGTTTGTTGTGGAACCTTTCTCTCGACATCTACTAGCCAATCTAGCCTCTAGCCAGTAGCATCGTAAAAGAATCGAACTCCCGGCCATTAGACACCCATTAAATTCCCCCCATCTCCGACCAAACATTTGATAATGAAACACCACAGGTCTACACTGCAACAAAGGAAAAAAAATACAACACAGCTCTAAGTACAACTATCCATCTCTGATCGATTCTGTTAACAAAAAGAAATGTCCGAGAGACACTTCCATTTAAGAATTAAGATCATACGCTTCACTTAAGGGGTTGTTTGGTTAGTGAATTTTAATGAATATGAAGTTTAATTAAGAGAGAATTTATTCAGGCTGAATTGGTGTAAAATGGGAATGTCGTTTGGTTTCTAAAGTGAAAATTCATAATTCAATATTAGGGGTGTTTGATTAGTAAATTTTATAGAATTTGAAGCTCAATTAAGATAGAATTTATTCATGTTGAATTAGTATAAAATAGAAATGTCATTTGGGTGTTGAATTGAAATTTACGATTCAGTCTTAATTTAATAAATCTCCTCATGAGAAGATTCACAAATTAAGGGTTGTTTGGTTCTTGGATTTGGTAAGCAAATTCAGCTTGAATTTAGAAATAACTAACAGAATCATGTTTGGTTTATGAATTTAGGTTGAATTTAAAATTCAGCCTACAAGAGGATTCTCTTTCAATTCAGATTCAATTTGTGACTTCTTCTAATGAGGAGATTCATCAAATTAAAATTGAATTGAGAATTTTCACTTTAGCAACCAAATGACATTCCCATTTAACAACAATTCAATGTGAATAAATTATCTCTTAATAAAGCTTTAAATTCATTAAAATTCACTAACCAAACAACCCCTAAGGCTTAATTGGGAGAGAATCCTCTTTCAGGCTGAAATTTAAATTCAACCCAAATTCATAAACTAAACAGGATCCAGTTAGTTATCTTTATTGCCAAATTCATGAACCAAACAGCCCCTAAAGATGATTAATTAGTATCAAATGTGACTTTATAACTCAAAGGTGACTTTGGGTGCGTTTGGAAGCTGAAAAAAGCCATATTTCAGCCCTGAAAGTTGAAATTATCACTTTTCAGGGTGAAAAGTGTTTGGAAGCTGAAAAACTGAAATGTGGTTGGTGATGGTGATAGGTGAAATTTTTTACCTATCTCCTGATTTGTGTTTGTTTAGCTGAAAGGGTGAATAGTGGGTCCTGACGGTGAAAGATGATAAATTTTTGCCTTTCACCCCTGATCTGCTGATTCTCCCTCGAGTGAGAATCAGCCTGACGAAAAAGCACGGGCTGCCCCTCCGTCTTGTTTTTAGGATTTTTGTCCTTTCATCGCTCACTCTCATCCCAGCCGCCATCACTCCTGTCCTCGACCATCTTCCTTCGACTGTCTCTCACACGACTCCCCACCCCCCAATAAACCATTTTCCCCTCCCTCTTGTAACTCCTGCCGCCGCACCCTGTAATCCCCCCCTCCCCGAGGCGGACATCGAGTACCGTGTCGCCATATCAGTCGGCTGCTTCCCCGCCCGACTTTCGTCAATGACTGTCCCTTTTCATTGACGTGCTGGTAAGCACACGGCCCCTGGTTGTTTGAATTTTGATTGTTAGTCTGTCATATCGTATGCCTTTCTCCCTGTAATTTTTCTCAGAATATGTGAGCATGAGTCCGCATATGTGCAAGCTCATTGCATATTACTGAAGCTCTCAAAAAATATATAAAGGATGCATATTCGTTGACGATTAGACGAATGAATATTATACGGGTGAATGCATATGTATTGCCTCTTCGTTTAATGATTTTCGGTCGATCTGCTTATTTTTTGCCAATTTTAATAGTTTTTATTTTCTTTTGTTTTCACCTCTTATTTTGGTCTTCTTTTTTTATTAATCAATACTTCTTCATTTCGAGCCGATCGGGCTGTCTCCCAATAAGCCACCAGGGGAATCGAGTAATTGAGTACTCGATAGATCCATATACCGTGTACCCGATTACTCGATTGTCATCGACCTACGTCATATAATCACGATAACCACATGGATATCGATTAATTGAAAAAAGCCATATTTCCTGGAGGTGTTCGAATTGGTAAGAGATAGTTCTATGTCAATTGAAATTGTTTATTTTAGGTATAATATAACGTTTATAAAATTACAAACCAATTTTATCTTGTGAAGCTGGTTCAACTTGTTCGATTAAGTGAGAAATGAATATGCAGATTATTGGTACTCCTTGTATAAGCACTTGATCATCTTTAAGCCGTATAATGGCGGGAAATGTATCCAAATAATTTGAATCACTTACCTTTAAATTTTGGTTATTTGTTGGACTGTTGAGAAGAGTAGTAAAGCCCTTCCAAGCTAAGCTCTAGGCTTTTAGGGTTTTATCTGATAATCTGAATCTTGTAGACCTCTTTTTTGGAGATACCGATTTTTACACAAACTTTTTTTCTCACATACTGTGTTTTAAATTGAAGAGGAAACAATTACTTTGAAGAATTGTCCTCGTAATCTTTCAGGTTGTGGTTTCCATTTTGTTTGTTTTAAATATTGTATATCTTTCCTTCACGTTTTAGTATTTTTATAATGTTAAGAGGCCAATCGTTGGTTGTGCGTATTTACAGGCGCTCCTGCTATGACCTCAAGGGGCTTGGTTGAGAAGGATTTGAGCAGATTGCAGATTTTTTGCACCAAGCCGTGACAATCACTTTGAAAATCCAGAAGGAGCATGGAAAGCTCTTGAAGGACTTCAACAAGGGCTTAGTGAACAACAAGGAAATTGAGCAACTCAAGGCCGCCGTTGAGAAGTTTTCTGGCTCCTTTGACATGCCTGGTTTTCAGATGTCTGCCATGAAGTACAAGGATTAAGCGTTTTAATATTGTTTTCTTGCCATCCAACATTCCTCTTTGCCGCTCAGTTTCCTCAAGTTCGCCTCATCTGTTCTATTCTATTTATATTTCTGTATTATTGTTTAAATTTTACCTTCTACATCTCTCCGAGTAAGAAACATTATGGAGGAGAAAATTTTGCACCATATCATGACCTTAAGACCATGGAAAAATTCTCCTGCGCATCTGTGTAATAGGCTTGTTTGAGATGTCCAATGTCCACGACATTGGATGGGAGGTAGCAAGAGGATCTTCAAGTTAAGAGGCTCACGCAGCTTGTGTAGCCTGTGTTCAGAATCGAAATGAGGTTGAAATATTTTACAGGGTAGACGGAATGTTCCTACAGGCTGCAGATAAAAATGGGTCATAGAGTTTGTGGACCTCTCATTTGTACTGCGCAGGCCACTGGCCCTCTGTGGGGATGGTAGGTGGCCTACATTGACATGAAATGACGCAGTGATGCTTAAAGCATAGGTTATACGGGCTTGCCAACTTATACGAAACGTCAAACATATTTTGCAGGTATAAACCAATTAATCTGCAACTTGCAAGAAGAGAGCCCCCGAAGGGAACATGTAATATGACCTACTTCCAATTCCATGCTTAAACTTCAATAAATGGGCAAGACATGACATGGAGGAGCTTAGCCTTCAAGATTAGAGAATGGAACCTTATCTTAGTCATAATTTTATTATAAGAAATTGGTTATCAACTTCTTGGCAACATCTTGCTACCTTAGTAATGGATTTAAGTATATTAAAGATTTTTTTGCAATAATTAGACTTCTCAAAGTATATTAAAAGACCAAAGTCTATTAAAAGAGCTGTGTCTGCATTATAATACTCATTTTGCTGACTTCCCAAATAGAACAAGAAGTTTAGATTTCTTTTTTGTTTCTTTATCGTAGATTTAGATTATAATGTTAGCATATATCTACATGTGCAGACTGAATTCTAGAACAGAAACCTTGTGTACTGAACAAATTCAAGCCGACTAAATGATATTCTAATCCAGCGGGATCAATCACATTGCTTCTTCTCTCTTCCTCTGTTGCCTTGCTCTTGCGGATGTTATTTCCTTAGCAATGCTTCAGTCTCCACCTTGGATACGTTAATGGTGGGGCGGCCCACATTGATGATGACACATGCGTTTACTCGGCATAAAATTATGCTCCAAACTCAGTCCGGTCAGTATATTTTTTGTGCAATGAAACCACTTTTCTTAAGGATGGAACCGGGGGCGGGTTTGGGCATACCCGGCCCCGGAACCATTTTAATTCTTCAAACCCATAACCGTCCAAGACCCACCACGGGTCCAGTTTCAAGGACGCGGACCCGCCCCGGTACAAGAACTTGAAACCCAGACCCGCCCCGCCCCTGGTACCAAAATTTTTATATTTTTAATATCATATACATTAAACTATTAACTCCTTTAATATTTTTATTAACAATATATATTCATAAAAGTCCAAACTATTCAAATCAAGAGATACAAGTGCTTTCGCTTAAAAATATATTCATAAAAAAAATATGAGTCCAAGTATATGATATATATATATATATAGAAAAAGGTACTCTCATGGCGCCCGGAGAGGGCGCCCTGACCTCAACCGTTGGATCTCATCCGACGGTTGAGGGTCTCCCTCTCCCTCTCCCCCTCTTTCTCTGGCTCGACGGGGCACCCGCCGCCCCAGTGTGACCCCCTCGCCGCCCTAGTGACCCCCTCCCACTCCCCCCCTCTGGCTCGACGCTGAGCACTGCCAACCCCTTCCCTCTTCCTCTCTCCCCCTCCCTCTGGTTCCCTCCCTCTGGTCGCGCCGCCCCTCCACCACGGCGACCCCCCTCCCGCCATCTCCTTTGGCTCGACGGGGCACCCTCGCCGCCCCGTCGAGCCAAAGGAGACGGCGGGAGGGGGGTCGCCGTGGTGGCGGGGCTAGAGGAAGGGGAGGAGAGAGGAAGGGGGACGCCGGGGCAGGCGGGAGTCGAGCCAGAGGGGGGGAGTGGGAGGAGGGTCACTGGGGCGGCGCCATCTGGACGGGGGCGAGGGAGGCGGGGGCCCACCACGGCACCGAGGGAGGGAGAAAGGGAGTGGAGCCTCGCAACCGTCGGAGAGCACCCGGAGAGAAGCTCTCTCCGGGCGCCCGGAGGCTACCAGCCCTCTATATATATATAAATATATATATATATATATATATATATATATATATTCGGCGCCATTTGGACGGGGGCGAGGGAGGCGGGGGCCCACCACGGCACCGAGGGAGGGAGAAAGGGAGTGGAGCCTCACAACCGTCGGAGAGCGCCCGGAGAGAAGCTCTCTCTGGGCGCCCGGAGGCTACCGGCCCTCTATATATATATATATATATATATATATATATATATATCATATATCCGAGTCGGGTCCGGGTTTTACATGAAAACCCGGACCCGACCCAACCTGATGGGTCGGTTCCTCTTTCAAACCCGGAACCGGAACCGGGTATTGCATAAGCAATCCCAGAACAGGCCCAATAAGGCCGGGTCTTGTCGGGTCGCGTAAAAACCCGACCCAAGAGGGTCGCGTAAAAACCCGACCCAAGTTCCATCCCTAAGTTTTATATATTAAATGCTACAACATTGCCTAAATGCACCCAGAACACCAACCTTTCTCTTCCAGACCATTCCTCGACTCTTCCATTCTTCAAAAATGATTGTTTTTCTCTTTAACATCATATTTTCCACCAAAACAGCTCTGAGTAACGTGGTGTCCTTTCTACTGCTGAGGGCAGCATCTTACCTTGCGCTTGTAGACATTCAAGCATTCAAACTCCCAGGAGGAGCAGCTGAAAGTCTCCTACAACAAGTTGCAGAAGCAATCAGGTCCATCATCTTGTATCTTGTGGAGCTGCTGATTGATGCAGTCATGTCTCTGCTCTCTAGTGCTTTTGATCTTCTTGTTGAAGCCATTTCTGGGTCTGTCAGCTTGACGAGCTCGGCTGTGGGGGAATTCATTGGCATGGCAAAGACTGGGCTAGACTACTTGCCCAAGATGTTGCTGGAGGTTCTTGGGGAAGCTTCACAGATGGTTGGAACCATTATTTCAGATGTGTGGGAGAATTCTAAGGATGCCATAGGATACATTATGGAGAAAGCCTGAATTACTT